>JAMRYI010001707.1:0-13866 GCA_029231635.1 Ditylenchus weischeri
AACTCAAAAAATTGAAATTCAGCACGCCAGCTTCTAAAAATCAGCACGCGGTCGAAAAATCAGCGCTAAGGGCGACGACTATACAACATCTTTACTAAAAACAACATCTCAACGTCAATTCTTTATCCCGAATGAAAACAAAGTGAAATTTGATCAACAATACTTTCCTACTCCACCAATTTTCCTTGCGTATCATCCGACATCAGAAGCTTGAACATCTAACCGCACTTGTAGTCAATCCACTTGTCATTATCTTGTAGGCCCATGGGTGGAAGTGTGTTGTAGTTGACCTAATGTTGAAAACGGTAGTAAAAGAATATGCTAACTATTAAGATCGCTTACCTCCACCAGTTCGCAGAACTCTTTCAAGCTTCTCATGGCGCTGAGTGGATCCTTGAAATGGCTGCCGAGCTTGAAGACGATGTTCTCGATGTCGAAGGGAAGACGTTCCGCCGCTTTCTGGGCCGAATTGTGCAGGATGTAGCCGGGCAGCCGATTGGAATGAGGTTCGTAGTGCTCGCGAAAAAGAAACTTGAAGACGTTGTTCTGTCCCTGATGTTTGGCGCCGCCGAAGTTCACTGGAGCATTATCAGCGCAGAAAACGAGATTGTCGAAGGTCAGGCCGTGCTTCTTCAGAACTTTGACGATGAATTGGTGACGAGTTGGGCATCCTCTCAGGTAAATCTTGCATGTGTAGGCGAACGTGGAGTCAGACGAAGCATTGAAGAACCTGAAAATTATTTGCGATGTTTTCAACTGTAAATGTAACAAAAAAGCTAAGAGTACCTGATGACGAACAGGAACAACTTCTTCTCTTATGGTTGGATGCGTCGATTGAGATTAAAAACCAGATCGCCCAGCTCCTGCAGAACACGCTCGACTGACCATGGCGCAAAACTCCTGAATGAGAATAATTCAGTGAAGAACGTGACGAAAATAATTGAACGCACCTGTGATGATTTTGCGGTCTTCTTCTGGGCGGACGAAAACTTCATTACAACCTTGGAATCGGAGAACATTGTGCGGAAGAGCCCTTCGGATGATACACAGTCGGTGGAGGCGAACGATTGATGGTCGAGCGGTATGGTAGGCCCAGGTTCCTTCGGCGGCAGTGGCTTTGTCATCATCGGCGGTAGGAATAGACTTGTTTGTGAGGAAGTTAGAGACCGAAAATCAGCACAAATCAGCACAAAATTTTGAAAATCAGCACAAATCAGCACAATCAGCACATTTAAAAAAAATCAGTTTTTGACCCTGAAAATCAGCACGGTGCTGATTTTATCAGCACGGTTGCGATCCCTGATTTAACAGGAAATAATATCAGCTGTATAAATTCAGGCAAAGAATCCTACCAGCGAATCATTTGCCTTTCTCAGGGAGTCGGTTTAAACGTGTTTAAACCAAAATCCACTATTGTATTATGGTAAGTATCTAAACGAACAGCCTGGGTAGGATGGCAAGAAATTGGGCATTGTTGAATGTTTTTCGGATTTTAATCGTTAATTGAGTTTGTTTTTTCTCTTTATAATAGCTCAAATGAAAGCAAAGAATCTTGCCTTCATTTTAGTATATGAAACGTATGAGTTATGTAATGCCTTGTTCACAATGGCGGACTGCTGTCGCCACCCTCAGTCCGGACTCACAATCCGCACTAAGGCTACACTAAATCGAGAGGCGCGGGTCTTTTCGGCAAAACTGTTTTCATTTACAAAAACGATCGGAAAAATCGGAATCCTTGCAATATTTCCGATTATACTAGCCAAAAACAACTGGCAAAAGTCCACCAACCAACAGCTAGACTTTTTCGTCGATTGACAAAAAACGCTTTTTCTGGTAATATTCGGTTGCCGAAAATTTCATGCTGTTAGAGGATTTAATTTTGATAAAAGGATGTTCAAAATTAAGTCGACCGGCCGGCTTATTAGAATAGGTTGTATTACACCTGTTTTTAAAAAAAAGAAGAAACATCTGTAAGAAACATCAAAAAACCCGAAAAAAAAACCGGTCTGGATAGGATGAACTATCTCTTATATCGACTGCAAAAACCCTATTTTAATATGTGGACTAAGGTTGAGTGGACTAAGGTAACAGGGAACTACATTTGGGCACAAGTCCTTATAAAATAATGCTAATTTAGTGCTAAAAAGCACATCAAAAAGCACTAATTAGTGTAGGCATCAATTTAGTGTCATTGGCACTAATTTAGTGCTGAAAACGCTTCTAGTGCTAAACCATGGGCTTTTATTTTAGACAAACTTCTGACTCTGACACCGATTCATGTTCAGCATGTTCGGTATGGGGCATACTAGGGCCATGGCCCATACTAGAACTCTTTCTCTATCTTTTGAGTATTGGATGTATAATACTAGCGACGATATTTCGCCATTTAAAATCGGGAGATAGCTCGGAACTCCGAAAAATTTTACGTCAAATTTCATTTACCTTCGAAAGTACGCAATATTCGAAAAAAGCTTTTGAATTCCCGCCTTTTTGAAATATTTAAACTTTACGAACTCGAAGTTATTCTTCAGTCAGTCTCACCGTTATTGTATGGCGCCGTTAGTCGCCAGTTTTTCTTGTAAAGAGTAGTCGAAAGTGCGGAGGACCTGAAAAAAATTATAAAAATTTCGTCTGACAACGAGTTTTTTATTTTCATCGGATTTCGCTGGCTTTCTAATTGAAAAAGGAGGCATTATGTTAAAGTTAAAAATTACAGTTAATCGTCAAAAAATATAATTTCCAAAGTGCAATATTTTCTAATATCATACGTTGATTCGTTTGTTGTAGTTTTGATTGCTCAGGTTTGAAAAGCTGTGCATCAAGTCTAACTAAAACTTTTCAACCCATATTTTGTGCCAAATCTTAGACCTTTTAATTTTTTTAATAAAAAAATTTCAAAAGTTTGAAATGGACGGTTAAGTTGTGTTTAAACAGATGGTATTTTTAATTTTTTTAAATAATTGACTTTTGATTTGAGTCTATGAGTGTAAATGAGCATGTATAAATAGTGCGCAATAAGTATGGAAAAATCATCCAGTATTTCATTGCAAAATGTTTTATTGCATTAGTCTGTTCACTTTTCTTGCTTTTGCTCTAGTCCATACTGGAATCTGCGATTTCTGGCCACATGCTATTGGCGGCAATATCACGGTAATCTATTTGGTTGCACTAAATCATGGTTCTATAAAAAACCTAAAGACCAACGATTCCGTCTGCTTGACGCCCTCCCAAACTAATAATATATTGACATTGGACTAAAAAAGAAAACTGTTGTTTCGAAATTAAAACATTTTAGAGCTTTGTCTAACTAATTTAGATATCTAGTCAAATTTAAATTTTTTTGGTTCGTCAATAATATTTTGATAGAATAAAATAATAATTTTTTTATTTGTCAAATATGATATTTTTTGTAGGTAAATGCTACAATTTTCGTAAATGCAAGCCAAACGTTTGACTGCAAGTTGACTCGCTTTATACCTAACCCCAAGCTTTTGGGTGATGGCAGCCAAAAAGAGAAACAAAAGGCTGTGTTTGTGTTGCATGATAGGGCTACCCTCAAGAACTGTATTATTGGAGCTGCTCCAGGCACGGAAGGCTCTGCAGATGGTGTTCATTGCATGGGTTATGGCTGTACTATCGATAATGTTTGGTTTGAGAATGTGGGAGAAGATGCCATAACCCTTTACGGTAAATATTTACAAAAAAAATTAATACTTTTTATTATAAAAGAATTAAAAATTGAAGGTTTGAACAGCAGCGACATTGTTTACAACATTCAAAACTGTGGGGCCAGAGATTCAAGTGACAAAATCATCCAATTCGATGGAAAAGGCACTGCAATTGTCAAAAACTTCTGGGTAACACTTTTTCTATAAAGCATCATTCTAGCTGAAGACTCCTACATTTTCAGGCAGACACTTTTGCTCGATTTATGCGCTCTTGTGGCAAATGTCCAGTTCAGTATGAGCGCCATATTGTGCTCAGCAATGTAACCGCTTACAATGGTGAAGCCGGCCAATTCATTGTTGGCGTCAACACTAATTACAACGACTCAGCCACAATCACCGGACTTACACTTGGAGGTGCAAGTGCTCACGAAGTTCATGCTTGCAAAAGATTTCTGGGAAGCACTGAAAGCGAGCCTGTATCTGATAAAGACCCTAATCCTGACGACAAATACTGCATTTATGACCCGAAAGATGTCAGTTATGTTGATTAGAGCAGCAAAATACATAAAACCATATTATTGGTAATCATAGGTAATTGTAATTGCTAATTTATTACTCGCTTTTTCTGTTTACATTCAAATCATTTGTTTTTTACACAGCTATTCTGATAAAATAAAATTGTGTAAGCTCAAAGTGCACTTTTTTGAGACTATACTTGCTATACATTGTGATTCGATACTGTGATTCGATACACTTTTAATCTTTCAAGTAACTCTCTAGGAATTATACCATATTTTGTTACTTATCGAACGCCTTATAAATGGATTGCTTAACATTCTAAAGAAGTTTGTTTAGACCAAAATCTATTGTATTATGGTAAGTATCTAAATGATATGTCATTTGAAAGCCATTTTATCTAAGCTTATAAACAAGCTATAATAAGTATAAAAGAATATCACAGAGAAATAAAATTAAAATTTAAAAAACATTCAATCGACGTCCAGTTTCATGCCATACTACCCAAGACTGTCCCGGAACTTTTCGATATTATTTTGGAACTGATGTTTTTTTAGCGGAGCTTCGTTCAAAACGGAGCTGATTGAAGACCTTGCCAGCCACCATAATTAAATTTGAGTAATTGTCTTCTGCGTCATAAATACAAATCAAGAGCAGATCATCTGTTGAATTGGGTCTGTCCAATAGAGATAGCTAGGTTGGTATTCTTCCGCCCTTGGATAGAGTTTTTCATCAAAGTGTTCAGTAAAGTCGAGCTTACCATTTTCTTGCAATCGATTAAGTTGATCCGAGAGAATTTGTTAGTCCTCATTATACCTGGAAATCACACTAAATTTCAGTCCGCCAAAAATCTAAAAAAGTCGTCGTTTTTATGACGTCGCATATACCAAAAGGTAGCCCTGACATTTAGCTACTCGAACAGTTGAGCCGATTTTCGTAAAGTTGAAATTTTGAAAACTAGAGACCAATCAAAACAAACAACTGGCATTATTCCGAGTAAAAATAGGGGTTTTTGCATCTTCCATTTAACTTTTGCAAAAGCATCATAAATTTGCGTTTTCTGCATACTTCCTTGTTACCAAAATGCAGAAAATTTATTCCTCTATT
Source organism: Ditylenchus weischeri (assembly GCA_029231635.1). Classification (NCBI taxonomy): domain Eukaryota; kingdom Metazoa; phylum Nematoda; class Chromadorea; order Rhabditida; family Anguinidae; genus Ditylenchus; species Ditylenchus weischeri. The sequence continues at coordinate 5,292 of JAMRYI010001707.1, forward strand.
AGGCCTCCAGTTTAGTTTTTTAATGATATGAGAGAATATAGTCGTGGCAAATCCTTTCGCGTTTAAAAGCTCAAAAATTGTTTATATACTTTGTTCGTAAAATCTATTGTGGTCACGTATTTCCTGATGTTTTATAAACAAGTGATGGCTTGTTCGAAAGCTATAGTGAAGGCGATTCTAAGCCAATAACATGGACCAGTAAATCATTCAATATTAACCGAGCATCGGTGCAAAATATGAATCAATAGAAAATCAAGCCAATTCTGAAAATTTTGATTTGGCGCAAATATTTGAAAGTGATTATGTTTTTGAATTTTGAGTGCTAGCGATACTGATCATTACTATTAAAAAATATGCGACGAAATAAGGATCGTGATAAAACACATAGCACATTTGGTGACTGAATATGGGGCTTTTCAATAGAAAAAGATAGCCTTGTCCCCTGAAAATGCGTAACCTTCATTGAGAGTTTACATCACGAGCTTGCCACACATTTACTGCAGAGAAATATATTCGAATCATTCATTCGTTGACTCGTTGACTCGTTCGATTGGTAGAATTTGAAAAACTTATGTAGTATATATTAGTAGTATATATTAGTAGTATATGTATATGTAGTATATGTAGTATATGTAGTTAGTAGTATATGTAGTATATGTATGTAGTATGTGTATGTATATGTATGTATGTAGTATTAGTAGTACAAGGGACCACAGGCGCCTATCGGCGCCTATAGTATTTCGAAATTTCAATGAGGAGCTATGACTTTATTCATAAAAATAGGTATATCCCCTATTAGAACTAATTTTTTTCGCCTGTTCTTTTTTTAAAACGAAAGCTGGCATTCTGGGGAACACGATGGCATCAGCGACAAAAGTGATTTCGCTATCTACGACCCGTTCTGGCCTTCGAAGTAAAAAAGCGTTACCCACCCACCCACACATGCCAAATACTATATAAGATATGTAGTATATATTATGTATATATTGCTTTCTCTATGCATGAATATATAAATTGTCTGTGATTTTTGAATGGCTGGTGTGGAAGTAAATAGCCTCATAGACTATTAAATCAATAGAAATTTTTTTTGAGGCAGAGAAATAAAGAGCTGTGAGAGCTGTGCCTAAAACAAGATCTGTTTTTAAAGCTAAGAAAAAAAGTGGAAATTTAGTCAGTTGACTGTTTAAGACGATGGGCTTTTTATTATTTTTAGTTGTTTTGTATATTTTGCTAGCTGATAGCTGCCTTCATAGTATGGAAAGCTCGTCTCCAGGTAAACTTGGAAACTACAGTTTAACCACTGATAGCCGGCACTCTAGTTATCCCACACTCTCGGTTATCCGTAACTCGAAGTCTAATCAGGTAGCAAACAAAGAAATTTGGATAGATTTACTCTTAGTTATTTAACCCAGTGATCCGAAATTCTTGATTATCCGGCACTCTCGCTAAGTCAGTAGCACAAAAAAAATCGTCGTCAAAAGTCAATTTGCAAGGTCAGTTTTTAATTTTTAAAAACAATACTTTTTTGACGCAAATTGACTTTTGTTTGCGCGAATTCACTTTTAGGTTCAAATTTTTGCTTTGCCTCTTTCTCTCAGAAAAATATATGAATAATTGTTCCGACTTTGTTGATACTTTCATCTTATAATTTTCTATTTTTGCGAAAATAATGCAAAAACTCGAAAGAAAAATTGTAGGGCTACCTAATGGTGTTAAAACCTAGTGTTCAAATCTACCTGGTGTAACAAAAGTTCCCGGACAAACTTTAGACGATTTTTTTTAAACAAAATGTATTGAAGCAAAAAAACCCAAATACACAGTTTTGTTCCATTTTTCTTCCTCTTTCGATCGGTATATAAACATTTGCTTGATGACTGATTTTTATTCAGTAAGTGAATCAAAGAAGCAAGGGGAAGAAAGATAATTTATGCACACCATATTGTTTGTTATTTTCTTATTTCACTTCTGTTTACTTCTGTTTAGTCACTTCTGTTTGCTCACTTTTTTGTCCAGATTTTTGTTCTGGAGTGTTGATCCACTGCCCCCTGAACTCAAATTTGTGGAGGGGACCCAAAAACCCAAGCAAGTGATGGTGTGGGCAGGTGCAACTTGGGACACAAAAACACCTCTGATCTTGGTGCCCAATGGAGTGAAGGTCAATGGACCAGAATACCGACAAATGCTTGAAGCAGAGGTTCTCCCATGGGCCGAGGAGAATATGGAAGATGAATGGACCTTCCAACAAGACGGGGCGCCTTCCGACCGAGCATATGAAACTCAGGCTTGGATTAAGGAGAATTTTTCAGATGCAATAACAGTTGACCCTGATTGGAGGAACCCAATTGGTCAGTGGCCTCCCAACACCCGAATTGAACCTTATGGACTTCTTCGGCTGGCCATACCTACAATCAAAGGCCTGCTCCACTCCCCCACAATTCAATTGATGCTCTGAAGGCATCCTTGGTGAAGGAATGGGATGCCATCCCTCAGGGAATGATTCAAAATGCGATGGACAGCTTCCCCAAACGCCTTCGCAAATGCATTGAAGCAAATGGTGGACATTTTAATGAATAAAATCTAATGTTTATATACCGATCGAAAGAGGAAGAAAAATGGAACAAAACTGTGTATTTGGTTTTTTTTACTTCAATAAATTTTGTTTAAAAAATCGTCTAAAGTTTGTCCGGGAACTTTTGTTACACCAGGTAGTAATGTACCGTATTTTCTTTATTAGTTACCCCGGGGTAATTATTTTTCAACTTCTAAAAAATCGAAAAAATTATGGGTCGTTTTTGAGATTTTTGGGTGCTCAACCAAAATCTAAAAAGTGGAATCAACTAAAATTACGGTGATTAAGAAAACGTGAAAAACAGATCTGCAAAATAGATTTTTTGAGCTGAGATATAGGGTACCTATGGGGAGTAACTATTAGAGAGGGGGTAACTATTAGAGAGGGGGTAATCAATAGAGAAAATACGGTAAACTTTTTGAGAGAAACAGGCAAAACGAAATTTGCTCCAAAAAAGGGGATTTGCGGCAAGAAAGTATTGTACTTTCTTATTGCAGCTAGAAAACTCAAATTTTATTTCACTTTTTTACAGAAGCTTTTTTTCTTCAAATTATAAAGTTACTTTTAATTACTTTTTTTATAATTCAACTTTCACTGTCTTTTTTTCAACTCTTGATACAATCAAACTTTTAGTCATTAGAAAGTCTAGGAGAAGGGCTTTTTCATGACATATAAGTTGTCTGTGAGTCATGAAAAAATTTATGAGATGTGGAGGTTTTTATAAAAAGGTCATATTTCAAGCAATGACATATTTTCGAAAAAAGCAGAGAATTGACCAGCGATTTTATTTTCTAAAAAAAAACAATTCAAATGCTACGTATCTGTCAAAAAAAACTGCTCATGTTGTCCTTGAGAGAGTCTTTCCTTATTTAAATATTGACACTATCAAATCTGCTTATCACCTGCCCCCGTAGCAACAACGAAAAAATTTCTTTCGCGGATTTCTTAAGAAATCCGCGGATACATTTTCGTAGCAATAACGAAATTCTATCCGCGGATAAGCAAATCCGCGGATACTTAACAAATCCGTAGATTTCTTTGAGATATCCGCGGATATGTTTATCCGCGGATAGAATTTTTTCATAATTTCAACTTTTATAATTTCTTTTAGTTATGTCAATTTTTCTAACTGAATTTTTATTTATTGATTATATTTATTGATTTTTTATTGATTATAAGTGCATATGATAATAATATGAAAAAATAAGAGTGGCATCAATGACTTAGACAATGGATTTCATCAAAAGAAATTTTGCACAATTTGAGCACGGTATACATTTCCACTTCCAGTGTAGCCAGTTGCACTAGTTTGCTCAAGCTGATCTTCTGTGTAATTATCCTCAGGGCCAAGAAAATCACCTTGTTCAAGCAATAACATCTTAGAGAGGCTACGTTTAGAAAAGTTCCTAAAATTTCATTCAGGCATGCCAAAAAGACAGGTGGTGGTTCTCCTAACGAAATGTCTTCAAGCAGTAGTGTTCAACTAGTTCAGAGTATTTTCGGAAACCGTCATTGCTTTAGTGGAGTACCTGAAGGTGTTGAGACTTCTTTTCATGGACAGTCAAAAGAAAGAGGCCCGCTAGATTGCTGGATTATATCAAAGTCACCTTCGACATCACCTACAAAAAAAAGACAGAGAGTGAAATCACCAACTAAAGCTAATACAGCAGTTCCATTAGGACAGCTTCAGTTGACAGCTTCTGTTGTTCAGTTGGAGAAAGAGTTAGAAAACGCAAACAAAATGAGCGGAGTGCTGGAACAGGCATCTAAATTTCTTTCTCTCGGGTGTCTTTTTTTCAAGAACGAAACAAATCAAGAAAAAGACAATCATGACGTTTATGACATTGAATATTAGATCATTTACATAATGGATTGTATAAACTACAAAAAAATCCTTTTATAAAAATTCAGACATGATTAATCAATAAAAGTTTTTATTTTTCGTTTTATGTGCAAAAAATATGTATATATATGTGAAAAAAAATTCTGAAAAAAAATCAAACTTATATTTCTAGCCTCCTTCCGACCAGGCTAGAAAAAATCCGCGGATCGTATCCGCGGATTTTTGTTGTTGCTCCGAAATTTCTATCCGCAGATACATCCGCGGATTTTTCAACAATCCGCGGATTGTATCCGCGGAATTTTCGTTGTTGCTACGGGGGCTGTTGATGTAAAACTTTTGTTATACACAAATTTGGTGTAAAAATTATAAACTTGCTTAGCTAAGAAAAGGTGTTAAGCAAGTTTGGGTGTGTCAATACATGGATTAGGAATAACTCTCTAAATGACAACATCAGTAGTGTATTTTTTCACATATTTGTAGCATTTGAATTACCCTTTTAGAATATATAAGTATCTCCGGTGTTATTGCTGGTCAATGCTCTGTTTTTGTCAGAAAAATGGCATTGCTCAAAATATAACCTTTTCATGAAAACCTTTACATCTAAGAAAGTTTCACGTGACTCACAGACAGCTAATATGTAATGAAAAATTGTATTTTAGGCATTTTAATGACTACAAATTTGATTGGATCAAGAGTTGAAAAATTGGATTTGAAAAAGAGTCAGTTTTGGTCACCTGTGATTGTATGCCAACTTTTGCAGCCATTTTTTGGCTAAATTGGCTACATTCGAGAAAAAAATTCAAGATGTCCAGAGATGAGGTTGAATTATTGACTTTAAGAACTATAGCCTTTTTCAGTGTCAACGTAGCCACATCGAGGTCTTCATCGACTGGGCGATAAAATTTGAGTAAAAGTAAGCTGCTGCCCATTTTTGCAATTTTGAAATTCTCTATCTAACTGTTTTACAGAAATGGGTCTATTGCAAACAGCGCTGACCTCAGTATTTCTGACTGATAAAGCGAGTGTATAAGCACTTTTACACTCCATATAGCTACATCTCGACACAAAGACGCTGAAAAACAGACCTCACGGCTATGCAGTGCTTCATCGAACACAAATTTTTTGACTCTGTATGGAAAAGTTGAAAACGGTTTTGAGTCCATCTAACCTTACACTGGCTTATCCTTTTATAAATAACAAGCAAAAAGCAACAGCCTGAACTGAAGCACAATACTATAGCAATATAAAATAAGGCCGAATATCGCATTTAAAGGGAGGGGAAAAGCTAATTATGTTCGAAAAAGTGGCTTCCATGGCGCAGTGGTAAGCGTTCACGTTTTTTGGCCAAAAATGGTGTGCAGGTTCGATCCCACGTAGTGGCATCATATTTTTTGGTTTTTTTGACCAGTTTTAGAGGTAACTAGACTTTTTTGATGCCAGATTCGGGATCAGCGACCCAAATTACCCCTAGATTTGGCCAAACAAGCCAAAAAAATATGGTGCCATTACGTGGGTTTGAACCTGCACCATTTTGGGCCAAGAAAACATGAACGCTTACCCACTGCGCCATGGAAGGCACTTTTAATTAGCTTTTCCCCCTTCTTTAAATTTGATTCAATTTTTAGTTTCGTGCTCCATCAAGCTAACTGGAAATAAGTTTGTATGTGTTGATGGTGCAAACAATGTTTTTGGTTATCTGGAATTTAGAAAAAATGAAGACGAACCCATAATGTGCTTATATGATTTGCAGGTCGACATAAATAAACAGGGTCAAGGAATAGCTCGTCAGCTAAACGTGAAGTTTGAAGAACATTGTAGATCCGAAAATATAAAGACTGTTTATTTGTTTGTAAGTGAAGAAGATGCCGAGAAGAAAAACAAATTGTTTGCAACATACACCCGCTGGGGATATGTTCGTAGTGCAAGAACCAGAAGAATGAACAAGGATTTATAATTTTATATTTCTTTTGTCAAATTGAAAAATGTAACTGCTGCTTTAAAACTTCTTGACGGTTTTTTTGGACTGATTATTAGTTACGTAATTTATTTTGCCAAATTATGCGGTTTTATTTTAAAAATTTGCCAAGGACTTTTGGAATAGCAGTTGACGCTGTTAATACCCCGTAATTGGTCGATTATCTAATATTTCACCCAGATCGACAGAAAAATATGTTAACCATACAATAAAGTGATAATATAATACTATTTTCATCAATGAGATTATCCAAGAAATTCTTGAGTGACATGTTTCGCAGAGAAAAGAGATAGGCCCTATCTGATGGAGAAAGGTTTTTTTTTAGTCCTCCTTGTTACTTTGTTGTCTTTTAGACTTAGGTAAGCGTATGTTAGAATGCACTCAAAGATGAGTCTCAAACGTGAGTCTGAGATATTCTTGAGTCCGTCTTAACATACGCTGCCCAACTCTTGCCTAAGACTGAAAAAAATACAGAAAGAACAACAGGGGAAACAAGGCAAAAAAAACCACTGGTAAAAAACCACACTATTTCATTGTCGCGACATTTATTTCATTGTCGCGACTTTATTTCATTGTTGCGACATATAAAAGCTAAAAGCATATGAATTTTTTCCTTTCAAAAAATAGATATGTGAACCCCATGAAATTTTTTCTTCTAGCTTTCATCAACATAAAAATTCTGCAACCCATTGGAAGTTGAGCCTTAAAATTGATTAGTTGATTTGGCAAAATTCGTTTCTGTCAAATGTCCCCCAGCTCTGAAAATAAAGTTTGACGCAGCTGGGAATCTTATTTTTCAAAGGTGTCCTTACATCGAGGTTTGACTGGAGAAAAGGGCGGAGCAAGGCAGTCTTAGAATTGATGATTCTCAGACCTCTAGTTTTCAGTTTGCTACAAGAATTAAAAATAATGCCGAAATATCATTAAAATCTCAGCTCAAACTTAATCGAATCGGGTTATTTCATACTTCGATTTTTTCAATTGTTTGGAAAATCTGTTATTTTGAGAGAGAAATAAATTTGAGCAACATGTAATAAACTGTTTCTTGCATATCTTTAACTCCCACCAGCTCCACCGATTACGCTTATTAGATTTCGGCTTTTAACTCAAAAATCTCGAGATCAGCACCAAATTTTTCCGATTTTCGGGCGATTAAAAAACTACCCGACATGTCGGCATATTAATAGGTATGATAGGAAATAGGTATGATGAATATTCTCGCTGGTTGTGCCCTAAATCGGGTTATCAAGAGACCTTGCTTGAATCGTCGAAAAAATTTGATGGGTTTGACAAAATTGTTTGAAAATTTCTGAAAACCTTTGGTTCAGTCATTCAGAAACGTCTTTTATATGAATTATCAATACGAAAAAATAGACTTTGGCCAGAAATTCAATATTTTGAATTCACTTTGTTGTGATTTTTAATGCCGGCTTCATATTAAACACATCTTTTGGCTATTTGATTAAATCAGAACTATTGGCAGTGCTTTTTATTCTGTTCTCTCTGCTATTCAGGTCATTTAGAATAATCTATGTCTTAAAAACTTGAATATTCGAATTCAAAACTTGAATTTTCAGATATATGTCAAAAGTGAGTTCAGCATCAGGACACTATTGCTAGCTATGGCAATTTCATAATAAAAATTCACAAGCATCGGATGGCTGGTTTTTCAGCATCCAGGTATGTCGTTCAGTCAAGAGGTGTAGTTAGTTTGTGCCGCCAGTCATTGCTCAACTCCCGTATTCACTCTATTGATCGCCCACCATCGAATAAACGCCCACCCCCTTATTTATGACTAGGATTTCAGAGTTAAGGCTATTTTTGATTGACAATTTCGAAATTTTTCAGGGGTTGAAAAATAGATTATTAATAGAGTGAATACGATATTTCACTCTCCTCAAATCTTCAGAATTTTATTCAGAATTCATAAAAGTCTATTCATAAAAGGGAAAAGTCAATTGCTAATCCTTGTGTGTTTAAAATGTCTTTCGAATATTTTGAAAACTTACATTTTCTATCCGTGATTCAGATCATAGTTCAGAATGTCAAAACGATCAGAAATGGTAACGGTGACAGTCTTTCTATTTCGCCAAATTCCAGATTCTTCAATGCTCGGCGAACCTTGCCTCCAAAATTTGAACAATAAATCAGGAGTCACGACAAATGATTTGACAATGAATAAGACACG
>JAMRYI010000907.1:0-61116 GCA_029231635.1 Ditylenchus weischeri
GAACAGTTTTTCGAAACTCAAGATGAACCTCAAACGCTAAACCCAAAGTTAAAGTCAAACTTAAGCTGAACTCAAACTCAAAAAATGTTTGAATTTGAATCCAGCTAAACTCAAGCTTAAACTTTTTTTTGAGTTTGAGCTTTACTGTTTTAAACCATTTTCAGAGCTGCTCATGCTCGTCCTCACAGTACGAGGACGTAAGACGAGTACGAGTTCCATCCGCTAATAGGAGACAAAAGTGCAGAAGAAATAGACAGATTGATTTATTCAGGAACATTATATACAATAGAATAGATTTTATTTTCTGGAATCTACGTTTCCAGTGAGACTTGCTTCAATGAGAACAGATCACTTCTTGACGAATACATCTTGATTCATGCCGGCCAAAGTCTGATAGTTGGGATCAGCCGTGCCTCAAATATAAGCAGCAGTAGAAATTTAACTGCAGCCGTCAAACAAAACCTACCAGCTACGCCACCTTGTTGCGGCACCTTCGGTTCAGCTTTAGCACCGCCACCAGCCTTGTCGGCTCCAAAGACGTCTTGACCCATTCCACAAAGTGTTTGATAGTTAGGATCACCAGTTCCTGAAACAAACGTTTAGAATTAAACAACCTACCAAATAATCATGGAAAAAATACCTGCCACACCCCCTTGCTGAGGAGCTTTCGGTTCGGCACCACCACGAGCTCCACCACCAGCTTTGTCAGCTCCAAAAACGTCTTGACCCATCCCACAGAGAGTTTGATAGTTAGGATCCGCAGTTCCTTAAGAAACATCATAATCGAACATATGACCAGACACTCATGAAAAAATACCGGCAACACCTCCTTGTTGTGGAGCTTTAGGTTCCGCACCACCACGAGCTCCGCCTGCAGCCTTGTCAGCTCCAAAGACATCTTGACCCATCCCGCATAAAGTTTGATAGTTAGGATCCGCGGTTCCTGTAATTAAAAATATTAATCATCGCTTTTAGTAACTATTTGAAAAGTACCAGCGACACCACCCTGTTGTGGAGGTTTTGGCAACGCAGCAGCTGGGGCAGCAGGAGGAGGCGTTGGATGAGCAGCACCCAAGGGCTTTCCACTTCCACCCTTATTGGCTTTCTTTTTCCTTGCTATGGAGATCGCTTGGCACATCACCATCATCGTCGCTGTCGTCTTCACCACTTTGACTTTCATCATTCTTATCGGACTTATGCTTTTCTTCTTGCCCTTTTGTCACCTTTCTTCTTCTTGCCTTTTTTGTCCTTCTTCGTCTTGTCACCCTTCTTATCCTTCTTTCCCTGGCTCTTTTTGCCCTTAAAATCAACAAATTTAAGGTAAGTAAAAATAAAAATGGACAATGTAAGCCAACCTTCTTTTTCTTATTCTTTTTACAGCACCTCTTGCAGTCGATTAGCAAAAGGACCACAAGCATAAATACCGATAAGTTGGAAAGAAACTCAAACGAAATAGACAGAAGCATTTCTTGACTTTTCAAATTTGATGGCGAGAGCAGTTTTTGTAACACAACCAGCTAGCTTTATTCCAGTTTGCTGAAGTGACAAGAACAGCAATAGAATTTTCTTAGTAGACTTCATTTGCTGTTAAGTTTCTTTTCAAGACAAATTCAAGATTTTGACATGGGACGAAGCTTTGGGAAGGAGTAGATTGCGCCCATTCAATTTGTGCCCCTTCAAATTGCGCCACTTCAATTTGCGCCCTTTTTGATTTGCGCCCATATAGATTGCGCCCGTTATTGATTCTTTCAACGGCAAAACAAAAACACATGTTGGACGTATCAGTTTACATGAGAATCTATTGGAATAACGGACGCATCTATATGGGCGCAATTTGAAAGGGCGCAAATCAAAAAGGCGCAAATTAAAGTGGCGCAATTTGAAAGGGCCCAAATTGAATTGGCGCAAATTGAATGGGCGCAAAATGAAAGGCATCTAATCCTTTCCACAAAATTACCTTTGTTCCCCTGTGGATTTTAGAAACATATTTTCCCACAGTCTTACCTCAATATAGTGATATCCCGAAAGTTCTCCCACCTGGGTCCAGCCCTTTTTCAACAAATAGGATAAAAATAGTGTCGGACCCAGACATGTACAAAATGTGTCATGCTTAAAATTGCTATCAAACGTAATACAGTCAAGTCTCGTTTAACCGACGCTTCGATTATCCGACACCCTCAGTTAACCGACACTTAAAAAATTTGGTTGGCAGACAAAGAAATCCCACAAGCCTTACCCTCGATTAACCGATTAACCAAAAATCTTTTTTTTTGGAGTGATTATGTTTTTAATTTTAAGCCTGTGATGTGAAAAATAATTACTTTTTGAAAGTTTATTTGTCATTGCGGAATTTTTCCGAGATTTGGCGCACTCTCATTTTATAAATTTGATAAGTCCTGTGGTCAGTCCGTATGGTTAGAAATTTTTGATTACTTGTTATTTGTGCTACAGTCAAACCTGGGTTATCCGACACCCCAGTTAACTGGACACCCTCTTTTATCCGACACCATGAGCCCGATTTGGTTGGCCTGGTAAACCTAAACCCCAGTTATCCGACACCTGTTTAACGACTCGTTTATCCACACCATAAGGGCGGTCCCTTTGGGTGTCGGATAACCCAGGTTTGACTGAAGCTATTTTTCGTCTCCACTGGAGGAGACTCTTCCGTTTCTCTAATTAGTGCGTGATTGTCTGTGTTTTTAGGTGAAAAAGCAAATGTCTACAAACGTTGTTGCTGGCCATTCTGCCGTAAATGTTGGTGTTCCCTTCTTCATGTATGGGGGATCTGCACCCGGATGTGACCCGAATCGATGCTCTATGAAAAGTTCGGCAAAGTTGGACCACTTCTCTCAATTGTGTCTGTCGCGACGCCGTCTCGTTTCGCTATGCTTATGTGAACTTTCAGAATCGTGCTGATGGTATGTTATTCAAGCGCTTGTTCACATGTCAATTCATTGTTTTTGCTGAGAAGGCTCTTGAGACTATGAATTTCGACCATGTTTGGCAAGTCAATCCGCATCATGTGGTCCCAGCGTAACCCTTCTTGCCTTCGTCGCTCTGGTTCCGGAAACTTTATCAAGAATTTGAGCTAAGCATATCGACAATTCGCTGTATCGACAGTTTGCACATATACATCAGTTAAAATATTTTCAATTTTCTAGTCCATGTATGACACATTCACGATGTTTGGCAATACTCTCAGCTGCCAAGTAATAAGCCTGCTTTTATTGTAATCTTTATAACAGGTTATTTATCCCTACTTCAGCAGAGTTGTCGCCTGCGATTTGAGTGAATAGTAAGGCTACGGTTTATTCTACTTCGAAACTGAGAAGCTGCGTCCAAAGCCACTGGAAAAGGTCAATGGAATGTTGTTGAGGGACGGCTGTAAGCTAAAATTGACTAAGCATTTTCACTTCATGTAATTCCCTCTGTGTATGTTGTAAATCAGATCTGAAAGTGGCACCTCGTTATCCTGCAGGCAATGGTGGATACAGTAAGTTTATGTTCATATTGGGATAATTGTTCACTGGCGATGTCTTTTTCAGATCATATGCACAATGCTTTCTCGGGTGGATCACAAAATCGTTTCCAGCGTCCATCAGTGATGGGTCAGAATTCTCGACAGACGAGGTTGGGTCAGCCTCAGTATCCTCGCCAAACTCCGGTAAGCTAATAGTGTGCATATAAACAGTTAAGATGAAAGAAGTTTGCAGAATCAGAGAGGTGTCAATGAGCAGTATCAGTCGCAGATCACCGTCGCAACTCTTGCATCTGCCAGGCCGGAGGTAATTTTACACTGCGTTTGCTCAGAAGCATTTATTTCTAGCCCTCTTAGGATCAGAAAGAAATAATTGGCAATCAGCTCTATCCGCTGGTCGATTCACAATGCCCTGAAGCGCCGAAGGAGACAGTCCAGAAAATAACGGGCATGATTCTCGATTTGGAAGTCGCTGAAGTGCTGGCTATCATAGAGGACAAGGACTTGTTGGAGAGCAAAGTCAAGGAAGCTATGGATGTTCTGAATAAGGCAAAAGAATCTTCTGCTTGAAAACATTCGAAACAAACGTATTGCTCGTTCCGTTAAATGTTTTTGTTCGCTCTGTTATAAAATTTGTTGGAATAATTTCAAGTATCGTTTTAGTAGATGATTTTATGCTTTCGTTAGCATGTAACTTAAAGTCCATCGTTTTAAGCTTTATTGGCGGATGTTTTCAATGTTTGGAAATTTGTGTTGGCGCATTTCATGATGTAAGATTGAAGTGTCAATGCTCTTGGTTTCTCATTTTTGTGCCCTGAGTACGACATTTTATCGACATTGACTACCTTTGAAGACTTTTGTCAGTTACCGTAAATACTACGGGTCCCCATACGTTTAACTATTTTCAAATTTGTTTTGCTTATTTAACCCTAATATTGTTTATTTATTAAAAAGTACGACAACTCATTTTGTAGATCTTTCCAAGCTATCTTTCCAAGCTCTACAAAATGAGATGTCGTACATTTTAATAAATAAACAATATTAGGGTTAAAAAAGCAAAATGAAATTGAAAATGGTTAACTGCAGGGGGGATTTATGTGTTTATTTGTTTATTAGAGTATTTACGGTATGTTTAAATAGTCATAAAGGATTGCAGAGGTTCTGATTCTGTCTACCCAGAAAAAAATTTAAGATTATTCCTCTTTAAAAACTAAACTCGATACCACGACCTCGATTTTTATTAAAATATAGAGTTTTTGTGTTAAAGTTCGACTGTATCTTATTTTTTTAGAAGAAATTTTCAACAACTATTAGAAATAGCAGAAGAGTACAAAATAAGTGGTGTTATGAGGTGTGTGGAAATATTCTTGATTCAGGTGATAATTAACTGCGATATTCTTTTATTGAATAAAGCATATTAATTTTAGTGTGAGTCCATACACAAGATCAGAAAGCTGGAATTTGGTGCTGAATACAGAATGGCTCGCCTAACTGATTTGGTGCTGAGATCCTTTACATCTAAAATTGAAAGGATGGAGTCACGAATATCTGGTGTACGAATATCTGGCTGAGAACAATGAAAATATGGAAGATGTGCACCCAGATATCCTCGAAATGTTAGAAATATTTCCGACACATATTGTTTTGTAATTAAAACCATGATGGATAGAATTTTGCAGCGTGTCTCAGGAGATTTTTTTCTAAGCAAAAATTTAATCAAAGCGTTTTTGTTTGACTTCTCTAAACCGGCCCATTTCGCTCACACCGTAAAACCTCTATTAATAGACTCGGGTCTATTATTAGAGGTCACAACTACCCAAGTCATCTGTGGCACTGTGTTTTTAGCTATGATCAATCCAACATTTTTAGGCACACGACCACTCAAAAAACAGTCCTGTTTTTCTTAGCTACATTTTGTGTGGTGTGCTCAAAAAATGTGGTATTTTTCATACCCATAAACACGATGCTACAAGTGACTTGGTGAGTTGTATTCTCTAATAATAGACCCGGGTCTAATAGAGGTTTTACGGTAATGTCCAAAAAAAGTTCGTCAATCCCCCCCGTTATTGTGCCGACGATTCTTGCATCCAGATTCTTGAAACAACGAACACAAAACCTAAAAACACCACACAAAGAAAAAAGAAGGCGAGGATAATGTAAGAAGACTTATCTAATAGCAGAAATCAGAGAACTCAAGACTTCAAAAAGAGATGAGGCTTCTGCGATAAGAGAACCTAAAATTGGTGCATAAAAAGAACAACAGAAAAAGCAAAATCCCAGCGACAAAAAATGTTTTTGAAATAAAATTTCCCGAAGCGAGAAATACCGTATTTCCTCTAATAAGAGCCCTTGGGCGCTTATTTTTCAAACGCCCAAAAATCTGAAAATTTTGGTGTCGATCTCAAAATTTTTGAATGAAATTTCAAAATGTAAGAAGCGGAGTCGGTAGAACTCGTGGGAATTAAGAAAATGCATTAAACAGCTTTGCGAAAAATTCTTTCTTGGCTGAGATACAGGTCTTTAAAGTTAAGACTGGGCGCTTATTAGAGGAAATACGGTATTTAGGTCCCGCCAATTCAAAATTCAACAACTTGAAAACATTATTCTTGCAGTCATTATGTCCCATATCGTAGAGAACCGACTCGATACGTACAGCTTCGATCAGTTTAGAATTACGCTTTTCCTCTTCCATCTTCGGATTGTCTGACTTCACTTGAGTCTTCATGACAGGTGATAGAGTGTTCATCTTGCAGATTTTCTAGAGACACTAAGGTTAAAGTGAGATTTGAAAATCCAAATGAATTGAAAAAAACGCCATGGTGAACTGCGTCAAAAGTTTGGCTATTTTATTCGAGTGAAAGTTCGTGTTTGTATTTGTCTTGCAAAATAATGTCTATTGGGGACGGGTGAGGGTTTGGAATAGTGGGGATTTAGGATTAGGATGTTAGGATAGGAGTTAGGATTCAGGGTTCGGATCTGTTTTTATGAGGGACAGGTGAGGGTTCGAGTGAGGGTGCGGATTTTAGTGAGGGTTTGGAGCAAGATTGATTCTTCATTGGGGACTTAGCTTAAAGACGCAGATATGCGGACAAAGTCACCGCAAAACTAAGAAGCTAGTATCCTGGCAAAAGTCCGCAACATTTAAGTGTATTTTTAAGAGGAAACATATTTAAAATACTGAGACACAATCTAATCTGATGATTTTGGGGAAAATAATTATTTGATTATCGTGAAATGAGAAAAATAATTGAATTTCAAACTTTATTTGTCGTTTGGCGGAATTTCACCGAATATATTTTTAAAACACCCTGTTTTCATTCTAAGGTTTGATCAGTCCTGTCTTTCGAGTAGGTGCGTGTGCGAATTTCGTTCAGATGTCCACGTGCTGAGGATTTAGTGACTTGAGGTTTGAGCTCTAATTCTATAATTGAGTTGAGTGCTTGTTTAGGTGAAAAAGAAAATGTCTAAAAATGTGCTCAATTTTGTCGTCGAAATGCTTGTACATTCGGTCATTTTGTTGACTCGAATGGTGGATGACACTATCTGATGTGTTCATGCGAGATTTAAAGAAAATACCAAAGCAAACTGATTCATTCGTGCCACTGTCTCCACGCCGTGTCTGTCGCTCGCCGTCTCTGTGCTTCCTTGGGCTATGCTTATGTGAACTTTCAGAATCGTGCTGATGGTATGTTATTCAAGCGCTTGTTCACACATGTCAATTCATTTGTTTTTAGCTGAGAAGGCTCTCGAGACTATGAATTTCGATCCGATGTTTGGCAAGTCAATCCGCATCATGTGGTCCCAGCGTGATCCTTCTGCTCATCGCTCTGGTTCGGAAACGTTTTGATCAAGAATTTGAGCAAGCATATCGACAATTCGGTATCGACATTTGCATATCATCAGTTCAATTTTCATTCAAAACTTTTCAATTTTCTAGTCCATGTATGACACATTCACGATGTTTGGCAATATTCTCAGCTGCAAAGTAATAAACCTGCTTTATTGTAATCTTTATAACAATTATTTATCCCTATCGTTACAGGTCGCCTGCGATTTGAGCGGAAATAGCAAGGGCTACGGATTTATTCACTTCGAAACTGAGGAAGCTGCGTCCAAAGCCATCGAAAAGGTCAATGGATGTTGCTTGAGGGACGAGCTGTGTAGGCAAAAATTGACTAAGCATTTTCACTTCTTGTATTTTCAGGTATGTTGCCAAATTTCTGCCAAAAGCTGCTCGCCTGCGTGCGTATGGTGATGTGTCTAACCGCTTCAAAAATATCTATGTCAAGAACTTTCAAGACAAGCTAGACCGTGACGAGTTGGAGAGCCTTTTCGAAAAGTTTGGTCCTATTGAGAGCTGCATGGTGATATACAAAAGCAGTGGCGAGTCCAAGGGTTTCGGATTCGTCTGCTTCAAAAACTTTGAAGATGCTGAGAAGGCTGTTGAGGAAATGAATGGCTTCGATCTGCCGGAGACTGATCTCAAGCTGACTGTATGCCGAGTGATAAAGAAGTCTGAGCGTGAAGAAGTACTCAAGCGTCGAAATGATGAATGTTTCTGGCTCTGTCTACACCCCAGCTTCTGGAGGCTACTTTATTCCAACCGCTTTGCAGAATCATCGACCTCCTGGGTTTGCGCAGCCAATGCTGTCAGTGTATGGAAATTAGTTTCGAAACCAGGCACCTCGTTATCCTGCAGGCAATGGTGGATACAGTAAGTTTATGTTCATATTGGGATAATTGTTCACTGGCGATGTTTTTTTAAAGATCATATGCACAATGCTTTCCCGGGTGGAGCGCAAAGTCGTTTCCAGCGTCCATCACTAATGGGTCAGAATTCTCGACAGACGCGGTTGGGTCAGCCTCAGTATCCTCGCCAAGCTCCGGTAAGCTAACTTTGTGGATGTACATTTGTGTGATAATTATTTTTCAGGATCAGAGAGGTGTCGATGAGCAGTATCAGTCGCAAATCACCGTCGCGACTCTTGCATCTGCCAAGCCGGAGGTAATTTTCACTGCGTTCACTAAGTGGCAATTATTTCTTGCCCTCTTAGGATCAGAAGGAAATAATTGGCAATCAGCTCTATCCGCTAGTCGACTCGCTTTGTCCTGAAGCGCCGAAGAAAACAGTCCAGAAAATAACTGGCATGATTCTCGATCTTGAAGTTGCCGAAGTGCTGGCTATCATAGAAGACAAAGAATTGTTGGAGAGCAAAGTCAAGGAAGCTATGGATGTTCTGGACCAGGCAATTAAAGCTTCTGCTTGAAAAAATCCGAAAAAACATATTGCTCGTTCCGTTAAATGTTCGCAATTGTTCGCGCTGTTAAAATACCAAGTGCCATATTTTATTGTAGATCAAGGTCAGAATTTTGTGGGTCAGTATTCTGTCTTGGCCCCTTGAACTTTTTTTTTCGGTTTTTTATGCGCTACGTGGTTTTCTATTATAGTTTTTCTTGATGTATTACTACGTTCTTCGTAACTTGATTCTGAATAATTGTCTATATAATTACTAGTTTTGATAATCATTTTGTACATTTATTTCAAAGTTTTTTTCGTAATAGTGTCTTCTTGGTTCGTGTGACGTGCTTATGGTCAACTTTTTTCTTTCAAAACCACCCAATACTTACAAACTTGCAATAACTTAAAAAAATTCAAGTCAACCTTATCTCCAGCAAATTTGTTGGCAAAAAAATAAAACATTAACAAAAGCTTGTTTCTAATCATTCCTCGCCATCCCCTTGTAGTATGTTCAACTTTTGCATAGCCTTTTCATGCATTTACAAAAAATTTTTAATCTTTTGCCAATTTTTCAATAAAACGACACTGTCGCACGTAAAATCGGATTACAAATACTGTTTAATAAGACCAAAAGTACGACTTCACCTACCCGAGACCCCGAACCTCGCTGTTTAGATGAAGAACCTAACCAATCACCTCAGACGTTGAAACAGGATTGTGGAACGTACAAGTAGAAGTTACAAGTAGAAAAATTATTTAGTGAAACGCCTGTTTTAACGTCTGAGGAGATTGGTGAGGTTCTTCATCTAAACAACGAGGTCGTTAAATTCCTCCGAAGGGGCCAGATGATGATCAGGACCTGTTGTTGTTTCTCAGTTACAAGGATGCTTTTGTGAACTCAGGGAATTATGCCACCAACAAGGCTGCTGTGACAGATATTTTGGTTGGTAATTATTTTTTACAATGCTCTCAATTAGCCCGATTCTCACAGAGACTTTTTTCAAAATGGATGATTCTTTTTCAGGCTTGTTTTTTTCAGCCTTTTTACGTTTGATAGAATGGTTTATTTTAAAGTTTGGCAAACTTTTTACTTTTCAAGGCATTCAGGTGTATATCCACCTACCCGATTGGTACATACACCTGGTTCGGGGTCTCGGGTAGGTGAAGTCGTAGTTTTGGTCTTATTAAACAGGATTTGTAATCCGATTTTACGTGCGATAGTGTCGTTTTATTTAAAAATTGGCAAAAGATTAAAAAATTTTTGCAAATGCATGAAAAGGCTATGTAAAAGTTGAACATAGTACAAGGGGATGGCGAGGAATGATTAGAAACAAGCCGAATAGGAAAAATGATTTCAACCCGTGGAAATGAGGGATACCCGTTGAAATAATTTTCAGAATGACCGCTAATTTGAGGCTTTCTGGCTGGTTTTGGGTGGTTTTGCGTTGCTTGAGGTGCTTTTGGTGGTTCGAACATGATCCGAAAATTTTCGAAAAAAACGTAAAAAACCTGCCTTGCTCCCCTGTTTTTTGAACGTTTCTCCGAAAATACGCAAATGTGTAAAGTCGGAGAAACGTCAACGCGCCGAAATTCATTGTGACTCTAAAAAACATTTCTAACTAATTTTTGTGAATTCGTGTAGAGGAACGATTCTGCTACACGAATTTACAAAAGTTTACCGAAGTCTGCAAACATTTTTTAAACTTTTTTGAGCAAACAGTCGAAAAATAATTTTATCGAAATCGATAAATTTATCGATTTGTCACACCATTAGAGGAAATACGGTACTTGAATTACTTTTTAGTCTTTTAGAGATGGTGCAATAAGTTTCACCAGAAAAAAGTGCCGAAAACTTCCGTTTACCTTAGTATTGTTGTTCATTTTTTGTAACTTAGCATTTTTTCGTGGGTGTTGTTTGACATTATTGGTGTAAGTAGTAATAACTTTCTTATCAGCAACATGTGTATAATCTTCATATTTTATCATAACACCATGTCTATTACCATGTTAGAATTTCACAAAACTGTCGCAGATCAGTAAAATCTAGCACCAGCCAGCAGTAGCATTCAACCACGTCTCAAACTCCATCTCCTTTCTTCAACACCATTTTTAAAGTAATTTATTGCTGTATCTTCAAATTTCTTCACTCCTCCACTAAATCAACTTCAAGAAAAAAGGGTAGAGGGTAACTAAAAAACAACAACATCAAAGAGCAGCAATAGAAGGATTACAGTAAAAGAGGGTAGAAAGGCGTTGAACTTTTCATATCCTTTCCCCTTCTGCCAATAAAAGTTAGTTTGATGAACAGGGTTAGTGTTGTTTTGTTATTTTGTTGTCCTTTTCCAAGTTGATTACGCAAAAAGGCAGTCATCCCTTCCCTTATCAAGGAGTGGGAGAAGTGCCGTGTGGCAGCTGACTGTCTGCTATCTTTCCAATCACTATTCCTCTGCATCTCTGTCTGGTTAGCGACTGTCTGATGGGTGTTGAGGGTTGATCGAGTGCGTGTTTCAGGCGTGCGCCTGGCTGACTGGGAGGTGTCTTTGCTCTCCCGCTCCTGATTCAATCAGTAGAGTGTGTGCAATTCCTTTGCTTGTTTAGAAGCCCTTTATGTTGGCGTATCCCACTTTTTTTGATATCCAGCCAGCTGTTGTTGTTTTTGCGAGTTAGCTGGCTAATTGTGCTGCTGAGGATGATGATCCGTAGGAGTTTATTTATTTGTGCTATTTTAAAAGCGGTCTGGTGATCTTTGTGTCTGGCTTTTAAATTGCTTTTATTGCTTGTGTGAGAAGATACCTTTTACGGTTGATAGGTTCCGATCATCATTTACCGTAAATGCTCTATTAGACGGATACTCCTTATTAAATGGAGATCCTTCTAGGAGGATGGAAGTCCCGTGATAAACGGAGACCTCCCTCTGCAAGAGCATTTGCAGTACATTTTTTAAACCGAGTTTTTTTTCGTCTTGATAAATGGGAATTTTTTTGACTAAAAATTAACTAATACCTGTTTACTCTAAGATTTTAAGAATGCATGCACTGTCAACGTATATACTTGTACTTTGTGAAAATTTGTCAATCACTCATCCTACATTTTCAGCCTTCATTTGCAACTTTCTAAATGGACCAATATTGCAAGGTGTTGCTATTAATTTTAACTTTGACTGCATCCACTGGCTTCTTGGTAGCCGCCTCAGAATCTACTGGTCAAGTAGTGGGTAATCAAATTCAAACAGAACAAGATGAGACGGTTGTGCTAGTACTACCAGACAAAGAGGAATTGCCCGAGGATCCGAGGACAGAGTGTGTGGACTCCAACTACTGGACCTGCTCCATAGTTCATAGAGACTTGGTATCCAACGCGACCGCACTAGACATCCAGCAAAATCAGCGCCTGGAAAATGGCTATTCCCAGATTCGCGGATTGCATATGTACTTTTTTAACAAGGTAAGTGCTTCTATTATATTTGCTAAATTGGCTGATGGTCGATTTTGCAGATGAGCAGAGAAAACGGAGCTGGTTGGGAGAACAGACTGCATGTTTCAGGCAAAATCTACTGGACTTTCCATCCAGTCTTAAGAGAGAGTCAAGTGTACTCTCTGAATGTATGGATTGGCCCATTGACAGGTCCTCAAGTGCTGTATGTGCTTGAATTACGCAGGCCGAAGAAAATGCTTCAGGGAGTGGAACACCAGAATAGTGTGAGTTTTTATTCGGATGTAAAAAGTCTTCACGAAATATCCTATTCATACATCCACCATGATGAATTCGAAAATTCGAAAGCACAATTTTTAGCTTCACAAAATAATTGAGATCAAAAACCTGGATCAATTTTGTTCTTAAAAACAATAACAGCGCTTTCGCCAACCTAAACATTACGTATCTTCTATTTTTTTGAAAACTGTGAGCTTCGACCTTTCAACTTTTCACACATTTACTTCCAGACTAAAAAACCGTAAGATCCAAACAGTAGGTTGGATCAAAGTTGAGCTAAGTTTATATTCAATTTTTAATTTGGAAGGTTAGCCTCTTGCCATGTCGATTTGTAATAAAGTGCTCACATTAGAGGTCGGAAATCGTATACAGTCAAACCTCGGTTATCCGGCACCCCTGGGGACTGGCCTCAGGGTGCCGGATAACTGGAGTGCCGGATTCCTGAGATTTGACTGTATCAAAATCTTTGAGATAGCTTTCTTTACAGTGTTTAGATTTTTTAACGTCCTGTGAATCACTTTTATCTATGCTCAAGGTCCTCTTAACGAAAAAAATAATTTTCTAATAGTCGAACAGGAAAAATGAAAAGTGAGAATTGAACTACCGACTTCTTCAATTTATTCTATTTATTCAATTTTGTAGGCGAGCATGTTCACATGGCATTTTCCCCAGAAAATTGGGCAGCGCAGGATGAATATTTTTTCTGAACTACAAAAAGTTGAACTACAAAAAACAACAAAATGTTTGATTTGGTCCTAAAATACGCTGGTTTATCCTGCAAGTAAGCCTAAAATACAGGAAAGGAACAAGTCAAGTATGACCCCAACGGCACTAGCTCCAAAACTTGCTTAGCTGCTTTATTTTTTGAAATTTCCGACTTTTGACAATCAAGTCGATCACTTTACTTTCAGACCTAAAAGGGCAACTCCGAATAGCAAGTTGACTGAAGTTATTCGACAGTTGGACCAGGGCTGTGCTCGGGCCGGCCCGGCTCGCTGCTTAACTTTGAAAGCCCGTCCCGGAAAGGTGTCGGCCAGGCTTGGCCCGAGCCCGGCCCGAAAAGCCCGGAAATTTCTCAAGTACTGATTCACGAAAAATTTTCTCAAAAAAGCCTCATTATTGTTTTTTATTTTAGCTTTTAGTTAATACTTTTTGTATAATCACATCAACAGCCCGTATTATGGTCGTTGTTAACTGTGTGGCACTGGGTGTTGGTACCTCTAGGTAGTAGTATCCAGGTACCCATGTATCCCAATCAGTCCACATGGTTTTGCGGTGGTGATACTCGGATTCTGCTACGAAAGGGGTAGCACTCAGGTGAAGTACCTATGTGTCAAGAAAGTACTACCAAGGTATCCTATTAATAGCACCTAAATGTATAGGTGGTCGTCTTTAGGAAATACTTTCCAAAAGTTTTAATCGTAATGCTCATAAACGAGTGGTCGTCGCTGATGATAATACAGTAGAAAAAATAATGTCAAATTTCCTAACTAATTAAAAAGCTTGGTGCTACCGGAGAATCCGGTCCCATTTTTGCCTTGGTCCCCCCTTTTCTTTTTGCCCTGCTTCCCTGTTATTGTTTTGGATTGTCTAAAACCTACCCTATCGCAAAAACAACAGGGGGGACCAAGGCAAAAATGGGACCGGATTCTCCGGTAGAACCAAAAGCTTTTATTTAAATTAAGTCATTAAATAAATCGTATATTTTCAAAAAATACAAAAAAAAATTCAAAAATTGGAACTTTTTGGGTACATTAGATATGCCGGGCCGACCGGGCCGCGAGTCAGAACGTTTTAGGCCCGGACCGGAGGGGGTAGTGGCCCGGGCCGGCCGTGAGTTGGACATGAAAAAAGTTAAAATTGAATCAACTTTTGAAATCCGACTTTTCAGGGTGGTATTTAATTCTGCTCGCTAATCTCTGAAAAATGCCCGCTGCTTTTTCGAAAAAAAATTAGCGGACACGTTCAAGAAATTAGCCAGCATTATTCAGAAATAAGCGGTCAATTTTGCCTAAATTAGCGGCATTTTTCAGAGATTAGCGGGCAGATTTAAATATCACCCGACTTTTTATCGCCATAAGACCTGACTTCTTCTTAAAAAAAAAGCTTTAGGTTGGAAAACTAGAATTTTATTTTTCATTTTGTAGGCGAGCATGTTCATCCGCCTTAACAAAAGGTTGCCTGCCCAACACCGACTTAGATTTGGACACTCTTACAATGCTAAGGTAAACAACACTTCTAATAACAAAACACAGCTTGACATGTTTTAGATATCCGTCAACGATATACAAACACCCCAAGCCAGTAACAACAGTTTGGCACCTGTTGCGAGTATGTATTCTGCAAGCACCACACTGGATGTGCCCCAACTATGTCAGTTTGTATAATTTTCCTTTTTTTGACCAAGAAACAATTATGGAATTACATAGGAAACAGCGCCAGTCATTTTTTTGCTGGTTTCAACCCCATTTGAACCCTTTTAATTGCTTAGATGGTGGTTGAATCTGTTTCGCCAAAAAAAAAGATTTTTGGGGAGATGGAAAAGAGAATGAAACGGTAATAAATGGGGCTCACTTTAAGGCACTTGCCTTCAATTTATGTTGTGATAGTAATTTGTTCGAGTTTTGCTAGAATGGACTTTGACTTAGGGTTGAAAGTGATTTGTAATAAAAAAGGCTACAATTATTTTAAAAGGAGTTTGAAAAAAAAAGTTGATGTTTTTTGGCTACACGTGTCTTTACTATAAATTTTTATGACACAACCAGTGATATTTTGACATTTTTGGGACATGACTATTTCTTTTAATAAAGCCCCCCTCGATTTTGGGGGTCTGTATCTCGGAACACAGTCAATATTTTGAAAAGCTGTTTATTGCATTTTCTTAACTCCTACGAGCTCTACCAATTTCGCTTTTTGGATTTGTATCCCAAAAATTTTGAGATGTACCCGAAATTTTCCCGATTTTCGGTGAGTTGAAAATAAAGCCCCGGTGCTCTTTTAGAGAAAATACAGTATGTAACAGAAAAAAGGCCTGGCCGTGAAAATACTTCCAAAATGAAGATAAAAATTGACGGAGCCCATATATTTTTTGCGTTTATTTGAATAAATAAGCGATTGAATAAATAAAACAATAAACTTCCCAATCCAAATAGGGAATCTATCCAAAGATCCCAATTTTAGCTGTTGAAAAAAACCTTTTCTGTGGGTGTCGATAACCTGACACTTTTTTGAAAAAAATGTGGCAGATTTTCATTTTCTCATTTCTATCTACAACATTTCCCACCTTCTGCTCTAGAATCTCTGTGCATAACCAATTGGTTTGTGCGCCACAAAGTGCAACTAAAGGGCAGTGAACTGCAAATTGGTTTTGTGCTCAGTAATGATTGCTTTGATTTAGATGCAAGCGATGACGCATTCGCCTGCTTCTCTCCCAATGCTTCCGCAATGGAGTTGCGTCAGCAACAGTTGAGAAAGAAAATGGCAAGCAAGTGGACGGCAGCTTTTGACACCCTCAACTTCCACCGTTTCGACTCTAGCATGAGTGTGCGCTTCTTTGCCGCTCCACCCTCCTACTGCATTAATCAATACAAGGTGGCTGTCTACTTACAAGACGCCATTTTGGTCGCTTCACAGACTGTCAAACAGGTAGTCAATATGGATTGACAAAAAAATTAAGCAAAAATTAAAAAGTACTTTTTTTGACCTTTTAAAATTTTCAGGGCAAATTGTTTTTAACCAAATTTTAAGTTTTTTGTTGAGTTTTTCCACCAAATTTTGACTTTTTGTTCATTTTTGATGGGTTGAATTAAGGTAGTATTTGGTAATTTTTTTGACCGGTCTCTTAATAAATTGTAAAAGTTAACAAAAAGGGCGAACAATAATGAAAAGCTCCGCAAATAACTGAAAATTCGGCTATATTAATTTTCTCCCTTAATTTTTAGTCAAAATGTTTTTTTTAAATGGCAACAAGCAATGGATTAAATTTTCCCTTTACTTTAAAATTGGGAGCACTTAAAATATACTCCCTTCACTCAATTAAAGTTGACTCCCTCCAGTAAATCAGCTTGGGGGACCAAGGCGAAAAAATTTATTTTTATTTCTACATTTTCAAATCTTTAAAACAAGTCTCGAAAACCAGTATATTTACATTTTTTAATAATTTTATGCAAAAAATAATTGGTATTAAAAAAATTGTCTTGGTCCCTCAAGCTGATTTACTGGAGGGGGTCAACTTTAATTGAGTGGAGGGGTATACTCAGACATGTGCACGGGCCGAAATTTTAGGGCCCGGCCTACCAAATGTTTTCTTGAGCCCGGCCCAGCCCGGCCCGCGGGAAATTTCAAAAGTGAAGCCTGGTCCGGGCTGGCCCGCAAAGCCCGGTTCTTTCTCTATGTGGGGGACAGAAAACAAAAGTCATAAAAAATCATTTCATTCGAATATCAATCAAATCTTATTCACCATATCACTCGAACACAATATCTCTTCCCATCAAAGACTTTCCAATGCAAACTGAAGAAATCAATCCGGCAGATAGGCGTTCACGGCTCTCTTTCACTAAACATCCTCTCGTCTTCAGCTGTCGATGCCGGGACACAGAGCAACTTGAGGGCGAGCTTGGCGAGTCCAGAAAATTCGGCGGCATTGTTCTTCCAAAAGTGGCCTAGATTCCTGGGGGCATCGAAGAATTTCATCATCAGGTAACGATCCACTTCATCAGCCGAGCCGGCTTCCTAATCCTCCACATCAGGCAATAACATCGCGTCGATTGTGGCGGCGGGTGGAAGAATGGGCTTTATTAGCGACTCAAGGGAGTATAGACCATTCAGCGGGGCATCAAGGCAACCACGAACACTCTCCAGAATTAGGAATTGCTCTTGTCTAAAGTATCCGAATAATAAAATGTACAAGCTTACCTTGTTGACTTATTCTTGGTCCAAATCCGTTCCCGAGAAATACCTCTTCGCGGGGTGGAGAAAGGTGGCCATCTTGTGGTACTTCGTGATGGAGCCCGATTTATGATTGAAGCAAAGAGCCGCGGACTTCGCCATTGACTTCAGGAACATGCTGCTGCACGGATTGTTGAGCATTCTTCGGAACTTCTATTTGAGACTCTCCCAAGTGGGCACACAGCATGAAGGGTAGGAGCGGAGATGTTCTGAAAGTGATACGTATTTTCCATTCTTACATAAATTCTCTCTAGAGCTTTACCTGGAAGTAGGTCACTGGCTCTTCAAAAATCTGGAGCACTCTCCAGGCTCTCCAGAATCCTCCTCGTCGTTTTGATTGGGGTCTTGCGTAGTGTTCATCGTCTGCTCTTACTTCTGAAGAAGGATTGGCGATGAGTAAGAAAAGAAGTTGGAAACCATTGAAAATATTGGGATTTTGAAGAGGGGGGATTTTGAAAATTATTTATTGGGCATGCCGAGGCGTGCTGGCCCGCCCTGATCGGGTTAAGGCCCGGCCCGCCCACCTCGGAAATCTATGATGCCGGGCCGTAAAAACCTCGGCCCGCATGGCCAGGCCGGCCCGTGCACATGTATAGCCATTTAGTTAAAAATGTCTTTTTAGTTGACTGTCTTTTTCGGAAAATTTTTTTGGGGATCCTGGGATAAAGGTAAAATGTTAGAGATAAAATAAAGGTAAATAATTCTGATTTGCACAACTCAAATTGCATTATCATCCCTGGATTATTATCCCTGGATAAATAAAATATTAATTAAAGGGGCATACCAGCGCGTTTCAAAAAGTTAAAGCGGGGACCAGCAATTTTTTCTGAATCGTTCTATTTTTCACTCGTTTTGCAAGAAAAGTACTTCTGGTCCCCGCCTTTTATCCGTGTAACGCTCTGGTATGCCCCTTTTAATACTGGAATGAATAAATTAGGTGCGAGATTTTATTAGTTTTTGCTCTCCGATCCAATCCTATCCTTAAAATTTTAGAAAGATCTCAAACGAAATGCAGATGGTGTTCTAATAGGTCAGACCAAGTTTTTCCAGCTCAAAAAAGGCGAAAGCTACACTGTCAAGGTACAAAACTACCCACTAAATATTTTGCCTGCAAACATTTAATTCAGATTCTGCCGGATGAATTGGGTGCCTCTGGAGAGTGTGTATGTGCCTTTCATGGCCGGTGCGGATGTGTCAGGATCCAAAGCCAGCCCTTTTCACCCCCTTTTCTGCCTGCTCTAGAAGACTGGAGCCATCAGAAGAATATTACTGACCTGCCCCTGGACCTCCTAAAAGTGTCACCCTCCTCCCAGGACCCCTCTGGTCTGCTCTACCTGGTGGTGGCCGTCGCTTTGTTCCTGCTAACCCTGGTGCTGCTCAGCCTGGCCCTGCTGCTTAGACTGTTCAGAACCTCGAGTGCGGACAGCAAACGCAACCTTCTGTTGGTTTTCAACGGTAGAAAGACCTATGAGGGCAACCGAGATTCATCGCAATCCAGCCGCAAACCACTGCTTAAGAAGTGCCAATCTGTGTTACTGGTGAGCGGGGAGCAGGGCAGCCGATGTGTCCAGTTAGATCTATTGGCTAAATTGCTGAAAGGATTTGGTGTTCGAGTGTATTACTGCAGATGGGAACAGGAAAAGGTGGAGGAGAACATGCAGTTGTGGGCCCACACTGTGCTTACTATGGTCGATAAGGTGGGCACTTTTTTGTTTTTTTAAAGATCTTTGGAAAATACAGTCAACTCTTGATTTTACGCCGCCTCCAAGAGTCATTCACGCCCAGGGTCCGACTCTTTTTTAACCCAATTTTAGAAATGTAAAATGATCTGTCAGATGTGTAAAATGATCTGTCAGCCTAGTCAAAAATATCGTAACGATTTTACTTTAATTTTTGCAAATGATAACAATTTCACCATTAGGACCCTCGCCTCTCGATTTTACGCCACAATGTTTTGGAAAATTTTTAACGTAAAATCGAGAGACGTAATGGCGAAAAAGCTCTAAAAATTGAATTGAAAAAAAGTGTCAGACTCTACGAACTTTGGGGTTGGCATAAATTCGAAAGTTAACTGTAATTAATTTCGGCCTTTTCGTTGTTTTTGCTTTTTTTGAACAACACGAAACAAACAGTAATTGTTTGACCAGAAAATGGATAGAAAAATAACACATTTATTCTTTGGGTTTAGACAAAATATTTTTGCACAAAAAGTTTAGTTTAGTTTATTTGCATAAATATCAGCACAGAGATTAATGCAAAAGACCATTTTTACATAACTACAACAAAAAGGGAAAAAAAAACAAAAATTTATTCTCACTCGTCAATATTTAGCACAGATTGATATAGAAATTGGAAAAAGATAAATAACATCAAAGCACAAAAAGTATAAATGAAGGAGTGGGATCATACGTAACGAAATATGCGAATTAAAACCAGAGGCAGCGGCGGGTAATTACCAAATTAGAGTGACGGCGACAAAATGCGGTGCCAGCTCAAAAACCGGTGATGGTGCGGAAGCGGCAGACTAAATTTTCGACGAAATTGAACTTGACTCCTTGGGGCAACACGTGTCCAGGGTCGAGACAATAAATATTTAAATATTGATTGTCTCGAGCGGAATTTGAAATTTGACAGTGATTTCATAGATCAAAAAGCAGTTTCACATGCAAATCGACCATGCTGAACACGAATCCGGTGTCAGAATTGTGGTTTTTGTTATTGGGTACTCAGTTTTATGGAGTGTCAATTACTCTGAGTCACTGATTACCCAAGTTCAAGTGGTCATTTGACTCTGGTTCCACCCCTTTTCGTAGCCAATTTATACACTATCTGAAAGCTAAGATTTTACGCTTTCTCCAGTCCGGCTTACCTCAATGAGTAAAAATGCTTTGTCGTTGAAAATATTATTTTTTGTTAATTAAGTGATTTTGAAAACAACAAGTTTACTAAAATTGGGGTAAATGCAGGAATTCCTTATATGGGAACTACCCAAAATTATGTTTTGACCACTTTTTTAGATGTTTTAGACCTTGAATGCTACAGAAAACGTGTTATTTTTTATTGGGAAACACATTTGCATAAAAAAATTGACAAAAAATTCACTTTTTGACTTGGTCACCCCAGATAACAAAAAAATAGTCCAACCATGGTGGAACCATGGTTGGACCATGGTTCCACCATGGTTGGACCATGGGTGGTACCTAAACCAGGTATCCTAGATTTAAGGTATGTTTGGCCACGTAGCGGCCAAAGACCCAACTTGCTCCTCATTGCAAAGGAGGGGAAAGGGTATATACCCAATCTTCATGGGTATATGCCCTTCACCTCTTCCTTTCAATGAGGAGCAAGTTGGTTCTCGAAGCGGCCAAACATACCTAGAATCTGGGATACCTGGTTTACCCTAATTTCAATTTTATAAGGAAGTTTAGCCGGGGTAAAAATTCATAAATAATTTTTACTTCGTAACTGAATTTTTGGTTTGGATTACCCGACCCGAACCGATAACCGGAAAATTTCTGGTTTTCGGATGAAAAAACGGAAAACGGATGCCCGAACCGCCAACCCAACATATTTGCATCATTTATTTAGACACACCTATTTTTTCAACATTTTATTATTCACAAACATAATATTTACTAATTTAATTTTAAAAATCCTCGCAACTATTTCCAAATTTGACAACCGCTCAACAAAGGTTTTGTCATCCTAGAACATTTTCTCACAGTTAATTCAAGTTAAACGATCTCAATTGGTGGTTTTGTCCATGTTACTTATCATTTTTGGAAGTAAATCAGCGAATATTATGTTCGTGAATAATAAAATGTTGAAGAAATTAGAGCTTGAGTTCAGAATCCCACCCCTCCTTCCACGCAGACTGCTCGTATGGAGAGGATAACCTCGTATTCGTGTTTCTCGACCTCGATTTCATAAGAAAGCCGGCTGTTTTTTTAATTCTAAGCAAAAATGTTTTTTCGATCTACAGGGCAGTATCATGGTTTTAAGTAGGGTTGTGAAATGACCGGTCATTTAAAAATTCTGTCATTTGACCTGTCAAATGACAACAAATGACCAAATGACCAATCCGGTCATTTAATAAACTTACCCAAACAACATACAAGGCATAACAGAGAATTTACTAAGGTTGTGAATATAGCCGCACAAATATTGGGTTGAACCATAAGTAATGTCGTTTTTTAAATGGTTTTTATGTAAGCTGTGATGACCATTTTTTAATACGTCGTACACTATTTGATAGCCCTTTTTTTGGCCTTTCTAATGAGTCATAATTTGTTTATTAATAATAAAAATAGAGGGTATAAGTGCTCAAAAGGAATATGGTTTACCAATGGGCACTTTAGAGGGTACATTCATCGGGTACATGCAACCGAAATTAGATATCTCTAAATAAATGATCCAAATATGCAAAATATCAAAGCTGCGGTACGGGTCCAATAAGTAGCGTAAAGGCCTAGTGCAAGTAAAATTTGATTTTTTGCAAAAAGTTTAGATTTTGTTGTTCCATGAAGCCAGAGGCAAATGGCTATTGTCGGACGAAGGCAGGAATAATGTAGTTGATCGAGACATCTTCGACGACCTGTTCCATTGCCTGCACTCTAGTCTGGTCTATAGTGATCCCAGAATTGTATGTTGGGTATTCAACACAACAGTAGTTTTATAAACAAGTTCAGATGCATGTCAAATGGACAGCCAATCAGCAAGCCATGTTCCTCAATCCAGAGAACATGTACTTACTTCCACGTGACTTGAGCCACATTTTTAATGCAATGAAGCTATACTTGAGTGCTGATAAGGTCAAGCAATACCAGGTAGGCTCTCGAAAAAACTCTAATATAATTGCATAAAACCAATAATATACCCCAAACAAGACTTCCGCTTTGGGGCTTTCACAAAGTTAGCTAATAGAGTTTTTTAATTTTTTTAGGTTTTTCGCATTGTGCTTCTAGCCAAAAAATATTCCTAATTCTTTGTGGCTAAAATTTAGGGTCGGTGGTTTGGGTACCTGTTTTCGGTTTTTTTTATCCGAAAACAGGAAATTTTCCGGTTTTCGGGTTCCGATTTGGGTAACCGAAAATGTCGGTTACCCGCCGACCCTACTCAAATTGCAATGTCGTTTCCCACCAAATTTTTAAAACCTTTTTCTTTTTTGATTGTTTTTCTAATCATTTTTAAAATTTTTGGGCTAGAATTATTTTATAAGTTTCGGGTCATTTTTCAAAAAAAAACAAATATAGAAGAGGCTGGGGTTGGAAAACAGTATTTTTCTAATATAAATCACTAAAATAATTGGTTAAACTGTGCCATTCCACACCAATAAATACTTTATTGCACCCAAAATAAATTACAATTCACATTCAACTCAAAACATTTTTTTAGCAAGAATTGTGTGTCGTTGAGAGCTCAGGCCAATACACCGCAACATCCACAACAATAATATCACCACCACATAAACAGCGAACAGACCAGCAGGGAAATGAGGAAATATGCATTTCGTGTCCACAAGAAGATCCACAAACACAGCACACCCAAGACCTAGATAGTGGCAACCAAACCCTGGACTACATCAGTCCATCCAGTCCACTCCAGATCGCAAAAGGGTCTGGAGTGGGCATGGCCACACCACGCACATGTTTGGAGGTGGAGAACAGGAATTTGGGCCAGCAGAGGAATGGATTGGGTGGAGGTGCACAGGAGAGGACTGGACTAGCAGGTCCACAAGAAGGCGACACGCCCTACAATGACTCAGGAATTGTGGTTTAGGTAGGTGGCTAGGTGTGATGGACATGGGGCCTAATGCTCGTGTGCTTTAGACTGGTCATTGGTGTGGTCGATAATGCTGGAGGCTCTTGAAGTGCTTCTGGAACAGGGAGAGACCAGGGAACGACAGTCCTGCAGCCGGCAGTCGATTTCTGCTATCAGTCTTCGCATTTCTGTGGTCTCGTGCTGCAAATTTTATCGTTGTTGTTGTTGTAAAAACATTGTTGTTAATTATGTTTTTGCTGCTTTTGTTGATTCAAGCCACTTGTTTGTAGTTTAGATGGGGATTTCTAATAATAACATAAACTTTTTTTTTGGCGATGTTCTGTATTTTTGAGTGCGGTGACATCACAGAATTTTTAAATTTCAATGCCTATTTTGTATCGCATGTTACTGTCTACAAAATAAGGGGTTATTTTCCTGTATGCAAAAAGTAGATCAAAAACGAAATGTCGAGAACAAGACTTTAAATGGATGGTGGGGTGTGATGAGTGGCAGCAATTGGAAAATTTAGAGTAGCGTATTTTTTCTAATTTAACGGCCCCGAAATTCAGAAAACGTGTTTGCGGCATTGTGTTTTTGACCTATTTTGGAAGAGTTTTATCAGTCAAGTTGCCGCTAGGGTTGTCCAATTGAATATTCGGGCGAATTGTATTGTTGACTGAGAGTTGACTGTATTGGGATAGTTAACTGTAGCACAGTTTGCAAAAATAGAGAGTTGACTGTATTGTGATGGTTGACTGTAGCACAGTTTGCAAAAATAGAGTTGACTGTATTGGGATGGTTGACTGTAGCACAGTTTGCAAAAATAGAGAGTTGACTGTATTGTGATGGTTGACTGTAGCACAGTTTGCAAAAATAGAGAGTTGACTGTATTGTGATGGTTGACTGTAGCACAGTTTGCAAAAATAGAGAGTTGACTGTATTGTGATGGTTGACTGTAGCACAGTTTGCAAAATAGAGAGTTGACTGTATTGTGATGGTTGACTGTAGCACAGTTTGCAAAAATAGAGAGTTGACTGTATTGTGATGGTTGACTGTAGCACAGTTTGCAAAAATAGAGAGTTGACTGTATTGTGATGGTTGACTGTAGCACAGTTTGCAAAAATAGAGAGTTGACTGTATTGTGATGGTTGACTGTAGCACAGTTTGCAAAAATAGTAACACAATATTCGCGAACATTCCGAATATTCGCGCGAACATCCCAACTCTAGTTACCACTCATTTTGTAGCACATCTCAATGGCTACAAATTGGGTGGTAACTTGCCTGAGAGAAGTTATCAAAAAATGGGTCAAAAACACAATGCCAAGAACACGATTCTGAACGCAAAGGGGCCGTTGAATTAAAGAAAATACAATCAAACCTGGGTTATCCGACACCCCAGTTAACCGACACCCTCTTTTATCCGACAGCATGAGCCCGATTTGGTTGGCCTGGTAAACCTACACCCCAGTTATCCGACACCTCGTTTATCCGACATCATAAGAGCGGTCCCTTTGGGTGTCGGATAACCCAGGTTTGACTGTACGGTACTTTTTTATTTTTAATTTAAAAGGAAAGTAAAACTTAAATATCTTCGTATATATTAAGGTTGAAAACACCATTAAAGTTGAAAACTTTCGGGTTTTTTTGAGTTCAACTCGAAAAAATGCGATCCTTTAATATCCTGCTTGCAAATTGGTGCTCTAACTCGTTGGGCTATCTACAGGGTGACACAAAATTACTG
Source organism: Ditylenchus weischeri (assembly GCA_029231635.1). Classification (NCBI taxonomy): domain Eukaryota; kingdom Metazoa; phylum Nematoda; class Chromadorea; order Rhabditida; family Anguinidae; genus Ditylenchus; species Ditylenchus weischeri. Next base: position 24,879 of record JAMRYI010000907.1, read on the forward strand.
CCCTATTTTTTGAAAAACTTTATTTCTAATATTTAAGTAAACTTTGTGGTCGCATTTCATTTTCATCGTTGTTTTTAGTGAAAAGTGGCTGCCTTGTTTATTAAATCTTTTTTCTTCTTCCAGGCAGCTCTCAGGTAGCTTAACCACGGTCATCGATTTTCCTGGGAAAAACGATGGGGCCAGTAGCTGCCTACGCAAATTTTTCAAAAATGGTGCAGTAATTTTGTGTCACCCTGTAGTTGATGCCTAACTAGTGAAAAATGAAAGGGTTCAAAAAAATGGCCGCCGCCTGGCTAATGATTTTAATGTGAATGTTCTGGGTCAACTTATCATTTGACTATTTAAAAGTTGTTTATTAAAAAAAGAGATATTTATTGCTTTATGTTTGTTGTAAGAAGCATTTAGATTTTTATTCATTTTTTTATTTTGCTCACAAGCTTGCTATAAAAGTCTTTTGCCTAATCATTATTCACCTCTGTTGCATGTGTGTGTGTTAACAATGATGCATGTGTAATCACATTTCTATACAAATAAATTAACAAACTTACTGTTTTGGCCGTTCTCTTGGTATACATGTAGGGCGCTACTGCAACAACAAAATTTTAGAAATAAAATAGTAGAGTATGTTGGATGATTAGAAAATAACGACAGCCCCCCCCTTAATCTTCGGACCTACCTAGTATTACCATTCATAGGCGTGCCCAGGGGGGTCTAGCAAGGCTGTAGCCCCCGACCCCGTCAAGATTTTCTTATCTTTTTTAGCCTTTTTCAGCCTTTTTTGCCTTTCTAGACACCGCCCCTCCCCTTCAGGATTTTTAGCCTATTTAGCAATATCCCCCCCGTTAGAAAATCCTGGGTACGCCTATGTTACCATTACCGAGTAGCAACGGATTTTTTCCTGTCTCCTCACCCGGAAATAGTCATAAATTTTTTTATTTTATTGAAAAAGTATACATTTGGTGTCATCGTGTAGCTAAGATTCAGGCCTACCAAGTTTGCTATTAATTAATACACATTGTGTTGAAAATGCGTAAAAAATCGAATGAATTCGCAATCGGATGCTCATTTGAATCCACACTCGGAGCGAGTAAGGTTACAAGTTGCTAAGGTAACATTTGTAATACAACATCTACTTAATCAATAGCTTATTTGGTAGTCCTGAATCTTAGCTACACGATGACACCAAATGTATAATTTTTTAAATAAAACAAAAAAAGTTATGGCTACTTCTAAGTGAGCAGACAGGAAAAATGGGGACGAGGAATTATTAAATTTGAAAAAAATTTAAGAAAAAAATCAAAGTTGGGCCTATCTTTTTTTTCTCATCGTCAACTATTTTAAATTGCCTATTTGCAAAAAAACCCACCTAATCCTCTGGGCGCTCCCCTAGGAGTTTTGCCGATTTCAAAAAAGGTCCATCTCCTGTTGCCGGCATATTGTTGCATTGCTCCAGCCACATTGTTAGGTGTATAAGTGCCTGAACCACCAGCAGCAGTGTTTGGAGCAGAGTGGATTGAGGCGGCTGTGTAAGAGTAAGCGGTTTGGCGTCGATCGATCCTCCTCCCACTCGGCAAGTACCTTCTGGCGTAGGAGGACGAGCTGCTTGAAGACCCAAAAATAGGTGAGGAATTTGAGGATGAGGTTATTGTCTTGTGAGTTTTCTGCAATGCACAACTTACAGTTTTGGTACGCTCTTATCTAGGTTTGATACCATCCCTGAGGGAAGGGATCCCAACGAGGCCCTTTTTTCCATACCCCTTCAATCTAAAATGGTAAAAACGCGCTGCGGATCTGAGTCTTCAGGCGCGCAATAACGGGTGACCAAAAAGTTCGGTGCGGCTTTTCAAAGCCTTATCTTGAATCATTTTTATTTTTATATTAAAAAAACGTTAATACAATTTTGTAGCACTGTTCTTCCTCTTTCAAATGACATGTCATAGGTTTGTTTTACTCAACAAAGTGACCAACATTAGCATCAATATATAAACGGAGACGTTTCGGAAAGTGGTCAATAGCCTTCTGGATCATCTCCTGCGGAATCGCATCCCATTTTCGTAAAATTATTCCCTTTTTTAGTTCTAGGGTGTCGGTTCATCGAGGGTGATTTTGTTTGTGTGTGCTGGCTCAAAGTGTCGGTAATAATTTCAAACTGAATTTGAGTTTGTATCTGACACTTGACACGCTGTGCCAGGTGTTATCGCTTTACCAGAGGTTTTTGGGAAGTTGGCTATATGGAGTTTCACCAGCAAGTGGTACAAGTCTTGACATGTTTGAGAACTTACCGCAGAAGAAGAGTTAGAATTAGTGGAAGAAGTGGTGGGCATGCTCTGAGTGCTGGTGTCCATGGTGGTCGGCTCAGAATCGGACAGGCATTCCTCCTCCACCTCCACAGTTTGGTTCAGCAAATGCATCTCGTAGAAACAAAAGTCCGTTTGAGTGCTTTTGGACAACTGTAAAAGTAGTTCTTATCAGTGCTTTGTATAATTTGGAATTTTTCAGGCACATCAATAGAGCTGTAGTCCCATCAACATATGCCGCCGAAAAATTAAATATTAGCCGAAGCTTTTGGCCGCCTGGCCGAAAAACAACAAATGTTGATTTCCAGCCGAAAAAACCGCAAAGCGACCGGCCGAACCGACAACCGTCCCTGAGTCTAAGTCACTGAGTCCAGTCAAATAGTGCTCGAGGGTGCCCGAAAACGAGGGTACACATTAGTTCAGTGGGCCGTCAAATGGAATGGCCCGTCAAGGTGCCGTCCTTAGTCCGTTTTTTTTAAATTGCTACCTGATAAAGCCTGTTGTGAAAAGTCTTCAAAAGCACTTCCCTTCTTCGCTTTGCAAACGGAAAAATTTTCCACAAGTTCATTTCAAAAGATCCCGGATTTCCATCTTCTGTGTTAGGCACCAAATCTAAGTCAAAAGGTATACCAAACAACTGGATACAATTACGACTGGATACACAAAAATCATTTTTGTAGGATAAGTCCAAGTAATGTCCAAATTCTGGCAAAAATATCAAAAAATTATTTTAGGCGATACTTAGACGTACCCCACTTAATTTTTTTTTAATTTTTGCTTCCAACCTAATTTATAGACCTAAATTCGGCCGAAATGTATATAGTTATATGGTTCTTAGGCTTGTGCTTAGGCGCAGGGTAGGCCAGCGTGTACTAGGAATGGCTCAAACAGTGTTTGGACCTCGTACTCGTAGTACGAGAAGAAATTTTAGAGGTACGAGTACGAACAGCGTTAAAATACAAGTATTTTCAAATTAACTTACAATTTTGTATTGAGTGAAATTTCGTTTTATGAGAGGATCTTTATTCTGAAATGAACAGAAAATTCTATATTTGGAAAAAATTGTAAAAAGGAGGTTTCAACCTCCTGAAAATCTTGAAATTGTCAATCAAAAATGGCCTTAACTCTGAAATCCTAGTCAAAAAGGGGGTACTATTAGAGAGGGGGTTCCTATTACAGTTTTTACGGTAACTAATATTTTTTATCCAAAATTCATAATAATAAAAAGCATCTTTGAGTCCGTGCTGCACCTAAGCAAATGCCATGTTTGAAAAAGTTTATCCAGTCGTGAGTGTATCCAGTCTTAGGGCAGTCAAGTCAGAACAGTGAAGGTCTATGCCAAAGTGTTCAAAACGCACCAGTTGGTTGGGGTCTAGCACGCCTTCTTCTCCGTTTCCACATCTTCCACATGTCCACCATGCCCATTTTGGGCTTAATGTGTGGAGCGGCAAGTCCAGCCTGTCCCTGAGTGTCATACTCCTCCATCATTGTCAGAAGCAGTTCTTCAAACAGTTCCTCCAACTTCAGCTGGATCACATTGATGCACATGGACACCAAGGACAGGCCCACGATTATGAACCCAAAAATTATGAACATGTCCTCGGAATTTGTGGGTGTGACATCTCCTGCAAATCGGATCCATTTTGTTGGCTACAGTTTCTTACATTTTGACAAACCATATCCAATGGTGGTCAGTGAGCAAAAGAAAAAGTAGAAACTGAAAAATAAATATGAAAAAAACATTGGTAGGAAGGTTATTGTTTTTCCTGAACTTCACAAATACATTTTGACTAATTTTCTGGATGGTCTACGGAAAATATAATAAGCGGAGTCAAAAAGATAGAATGAACTTTTCTTGGGTGTCCCTATATTGAGACATTACTGTATACAGTCTATAAGATACACCCCTCAAGTTTGCCCCCGCCTTGGGTCTTTCTTTAACCTGATTTCTGAAATGTTTTGCCAAATGTGATTCGTCAGTCTAGTCGGAAATATCGCAAGGATTCCGATTTTACCGATCCTTTTTGCAATCGTCAATAGTTTTGCCAGTAAGACCCGCGACGCTCCTACAAGATACACCTTTTTAAGATTTAGGTGTATCTTATAGAGAGCGTGTACCATATTTTTTCTTATAGAACCCCACCCTCAGCCCGGCGACTTTTTAAACTTTTCAAAATTTGGGTCGATCTCGAGATTTCGGGTGTGCGACAGTAATCCAAAAAGCGCAGTCAGTGGAGTTCGTGGTAATTATGAAAACGCGTTAAACAGCTCTGCAAATATTGATTCATAGTCAGGGTCAACTTTTTCTTATATACAAAAAATGTCAATATTTTTCCTAAAATTCCTTTATTTTGATATTTATGACCCTAGAGCAACTTTTTGAGCTCTACACGAAAATTCGTACAGGGTTTCCAAGTGATTTATAAATATTTGACGTATAAAAATGGGTAGGTGAAAAAAGTAGAGGGGTCAACATTTGCTAAAATTTTGTAGAGACAGGATTTTAAATTTCTGTTAATGCCGTGTTGTAGAGCTCAAAAAGTTGAGTGGGGGTCACAAGTATCAGATTTGGCACTTTCTCCTCAACAAATTGATATTTTAGCAGTTTTGAAAAAAGTTGACCCCTAAAAAGTTGAGGGGTCAACTCGACTATGATTGCAGCCATTCCAAGATAGAGACCATTAAAGAAAAAGGGGGTGGGGCCTCTATTAGAAGAAATGCAAAGGAAGGATATGTGACACTGGTTTGCGCGATGATTTTTAAAACTCGTGCTTAACAATAACCCGGCAACCTATTTTAAAAAGAGTGGTGGTAAGACATACCACCATGTTTCGTGGAGCTTACTTTTTTTGGAATGGAGCAACCTAATTTTTACAAAACATTTTTTTATTAAATAACCTTTTAAAGTAGTCCCAGTCCTTTTCAAATTTGAGGAAAATGGCAGCGCATAGGAACATCCAGCCAAAAGACACCCCAATAGCCAATAATACTGGCATGCCACTCGGCTCCCGCTCGTCTGCCAATACTTTGCCTTTCAGTTTCTCTGCATCTTTAAGGCAACTGAGGAACTCCATAAACCAGAGCAAGTAGTTCCAGAAGTGCTCCAAGCAGAGCAAAAAGAAACGTCCAAGCTTATGTAGGATCATCAACACAAGGGGTATACCAATCACAGCATACACCTCAACATATACACTGCTATCAATAAACAAAACTAATGGAATATTTGCAATACCATGGCCGCCAATTTGCCCAAACGACTTTTGGGAGCAATGTTGCCATATCCTATGGTTGAATAGGTGGTCACTGAAACTAGTCACTGAAAAAGATGCAAGAGAAAGCAAAAAGCAAACTTGTACCTGCTAGAAACATCTGAAAGGTTAACTAGCTTACTATAACAAGGCGTTTTTGGTTGTGAAAGCCGGACAAATTGGCGTTCCCAGACCACAACCCCGTGATTTTCGAACGATACTCAACTTGCACCGGGTCCAACTATCCCCGGGATTTTTCCTCTTCATTAGTGTTCCTATGTGTTTTTCCGACGATTTAATTCCACTCCTTTCCTCGTAAAAATTCTGGTCTCAAAGAAAATTTTAAATGCTCACCCACTCTTTTTCGTTTTTTACTCTGCCATCTTGCCGTGGAAAATTTTGGCTGACATCAGACTCAGCCTTTTACGAATCATTTTGTTGACAACCCCGGATTTTGACAACTCCGCTTTTTTTAAATTTAAAATTTTGATTATCGTGTTGAAACAACATTGTAATTATTGATAACTCAGCGGTATTTAGATTCGTCTTGTTGTTACTTATTAGCATCCACTATCTCACTAAACCATCTCAAAATACCCTGAACCAACCCAAACACCCCGTACCTTGATCACCTCAAAGCATCAAAATAGTTCCTAAGAAGCCCAAGCCAACTTGAACACCCTAAACTCCTTCAAATCCGGTTTGATAAAACCGCAAATGCGATTTTACACCAGGCGTGGTTACCCTTCGGGTAGGTGGATACCGTATTATCTCCAATAAGACCCCACCTTCTAATAAGGCCCCATGTCAGATTTAAAATGGTCTGAAAGTGCGATTTACCAGGGACCAGGCAAGAAATCGGTACCCATTTTTAACTAGGGTCGATAGATGGATGTTAACCTAGACGGCATAACAAAAATTCTAAAAATTAAAAACAAACTACTTATTCTGATGTAAGTGAAAACCTTTTAAAGATGAACCACAGAGAGAAAAATTTCCCCAGTCGGACATCCAGATTACCCCCTATCCAAATATGGATTAAGTGAACCAAAACAATTAACTCCCTAATTTCAACCTATTCCTATGTGTATCCAATCGGTAGATTCAACCAGTTTCTATATCCAATCGTCAGGCGTTCGTTTTGTCATTATCAAACCATTTTCAGGACACGAAGAGGATTATTTGGAGAGGATAAAAAAATTTAAATTACTTTTTGCCAAATCCAAAATTTTGGATTTTGGAGGTGGATATCTATTTAGGGGAGGTACCAGGTGGTTTCTCTACCCACCTTGATACTTACTGGTTTTTTTAAATCTGGTTTATGACCACTATTCAATATAAAATAATGTCTGCTACCACCACCATTCGAACCTGTAATCAAAATAAAATGTGTCGATGAATCCGAATGAATCCTGATTTGAATGAGCTAACAAAAATTTAGAGTGGTTTAATTTTGCGCGCTAATTTCTGAAAAATGCCCACTAATTATTTATTTGCATTTTACTCAACATTTTTGTGTCAATTTTTAAAACTTTGAACATTATGGTGTAGCCCAAGATCTCAGCTTTCAACGAGCTATCAAACTTCATCGAATGATTTCAGAAATCTAGATATTTAGGGGTTGAGACGAAACAACACTTATTTTTTTCAAACCCCTAAACCTTATCATTTCTGAAATGATTCAATAAAGTTTGATAACTCGTTGGAAAGCTGAGATCTTGCGCTACACGATAATGTTGAAAATTTTGAAAAATTCAAATAAAAATGTTGAGAAAAATGCAAATAAAAAATTAGCAAGCATTTTTAAGAAATTAGCGGGCAGAATTAAATATTACCCAAAATTTAAATGGTGATTCGAATGAATCGTCTTAACGAGTTGCAAAAGTTCGAATATCGATTTGACGAATTGTCAAAAGTCTGAGTTGTCAACAAAACAAATTTTAAAAGGCTGAGTCTGATGTCAGCCAGTGTTTCCAAAATGAAAAGATTTTCTCACTGAACAAACTGTTAACTATTTTTCAGTGAAAAAACTAAAAATGAGAATGCCTTTTGGGGGTCTTCTTCTGGCAAAACCTGAAATCTGACCAATATGAGCCCGACCTAACTTATAATTTTACGTCTGGCTCATACTGGTCGGAATCATACTGGTCATAGAAGACCATAAAGGCATTCTCATTTTCAGCTTTTTCACTGAAAAGATAGTTAACTTATTTTTTCAGTGAGAAAATCTTTTCATTTTGGAAACACTGGTGTCAGTCGGAAATTTTGAGCGAAATTTCAAAGTAAAAAAGTTTTTCCTCATACAAGATTTTATTGATTCTTTGGCGCTAGTATAGAATACCCCCCCCTAAAATCAGACCTTCTAAAAATCGTTGAAACTACCCTTTGGAACAACAAGTTTAGGCTTAGCCCTTAGGCTTAGGGGTAGGCGTATGGAAGTTGTGGTGTTTTACGCACTTTTCTGGGGTCTGGAACATATATTTGGACTTAGTATGGAAGTTGTGACTAATAAGTGTTTTACGCACTTTTTCTGGGGTCTGGAACATATATTTGGGTGCTCTTTACTTAAGTTTTAGAAGGCATAAGTTTGGGGGTATTCTATACTAGGGTCGATTCTTTTTAATTATAGTAATCCCTTGTAAATCTTGTAAATTTGTCGTTAGTTTCATCTTTGTCTTTCAAAAAACCCCATAGAATTTTTTTTCTGTTGAAAAACGGTAAGTATTTGAAACACTAGCTGATACAGTCAGCTATCGAGAGTGAACTTACAGGGAAGGTCTTATTTCAGTTTTTAAAAGACCAAATTTCAAAGTGGTCTTATATCGAGAGTTGACTGTGCCACACAAAATTCTTACAGAATTCCAAAAGGTCCATGTTGGTGTAAGAACATGTCTAAACAAACAAATTGAAACACACACAGCTCTTTACGAAAAACATACTGAAGTCCAGTGAAGGCATTAAACTCCTCAATACTACTTTTTAACTTGGCATAAGCCAACGAGGAAGGATTCATTTCAACGCCAATTTCCCAACATCTTTCTGACAGCTAAAACATTTTTTCAAATCCATTTCCTCTAAATTTACTTATCAAAAAATGTAAGAGTTACTGAGGAACATAACTTTTTGGAATTTATTGATTGGGTTGTAACATAAGTTCTGTCGGTTTTTTCCAACGCTTTCAAAATCTTTATTTGTAATAAAGCAAACGAACATGTCAATTATATATTCTCCTTCATTATCAACCACTTCTTCCCATATTTCAACAAGTTTTTCAATGCCACGCTTGAAGAAATCCGCCGGGAGACCCTCGAAATATTCGTCAATTTCGGAGTTCCGCGTCATTATTGAAAGAGACTCCTCGGAGATTGTTGGAGAGCGATCGAAACAGATGGTAATCCGAAGGAGCAAGGTCCGGAGAGTAGGGCGGATGCGGCAAAACTTCCCATTCCAATTGCTGAATTGCCATTTTCGTTAAATTTGCTGTGTGTGGCCGTGCGTTATCGTGCTGCAAAATCACGAGTTCGGATGGCCTTCCTGCGCGTGGAGTGTCATTCAGATCGAAATCGCCTTCTTTGAATCGCTTGAACCATCTTTGGGCAGTTCTTTCGTCGACAACGTCCTCCGGATAAACGGCCGAAATATTGCGAGCAGCCTCCGCGGCCTTAACACCTTTTTTGAACTCGTAGAGTAGGCAGTGTCGCGTATGCGGCTTTTTTTTATTAAAATTGTCTTCCATCTTCTTGAGCCTACAAAAGGAAAGAGATAGCAGATAATCAAAAGTTTAAAAGCGTTTTGTAGAGAAAAGCATGAGCTATCGATTGGTATATAATAAATATAATGTATTATTTTTCACTTCGGGAGAAAAAAACCGACAGAACTTATGTTACAACCCAATAATTTAAAAAATGATTTATTGCAAAAAATGACCTGCTGAGTGTAATTTTTGAGAGCAAATATCCGTCCAAAGCTACTACCGAAATGTGACTTCCAAAGTTTTTCTGGATTAGTGGGATGAAGGAGACTGGATTTGTAGCTTTCCTGGTCGTTCAGGTAATACACTTGCAGCACATACCAGTACACAGCCTACAATTTGAGTACAATAATTAGGAAAACTGCTGTGCCTACAATGCTTCTCACCTTGTTCAGGCGGTTCATAGCAAAATCTAGGAAAAAATATTTTTTACAAAATTTTAAAAATTTAGTTGGATTTTACTGCGATATTTCCTAATTTCCTGGTTTCTGAGATCAGTTGTGTTGTAGAACAAATAGAAGGCTCTAAGGCGCTGTTCGATGGAATACACTTCTTGCAAGATGACCTGCTCTTCGCGTTCAATATATTCTTTCTTGCGAAGCAGGACAGCTCGCTCTTCTGGGTTTTCAATGCTGAAAATGGAGGGAATTCGATCACTGCACTCAACTATCTGTATAATGGCACTCCTCCCAAGTTCAATCCACTAAAGCGCTCATCTAGAAAGATCACGTTGTTTTCGCCGGTATGGTAGCATTGTAATTTTGACTATATCAACTGCAACCGGCCATAGGCGTGTCACTACTTAAGAGATTGGCCAAAATCACAGCTACATTTTTTGAGTGGTTACATGATATTGCACAGTGTCAAAAATACAATTTCAAATGCTTGTTAAAGGACCATCGCCGTTGATGACAACAGCAATTTCGAGTTTTTGAATTGGCGGCGGGCAGTCGAAAATGCGCAAAATGTTTTTCCGAATTATTTTTTATATGCATTTGAAGTTATTGAAACATTTATTAACTGAGGCAAAGCTTTTTCCAGCACGAATAGGCTATGGCTCAGTGGAAATCGACTACCGTATTTCCTCTAATAGAGCCCCCCCTCTAATAGAGCCCCCTAACTTTGAGGACTAGAGTCAATTTTTTGCAAAGCTGTTTTACGCGTTTTCTTAACTCCCACGACCTCTACCGATTGCACTTTTCAGATTTCAGTTGAGCACCCAAAATCTCGAGATCGAATTCCAAATTTTCCGATTTTCGGGCATCCAAAAAATAAAGCCCCGGGGGCTCTATTAGAGGAAATACGGTAAGTCGTCCGATCTGGCATGCTCAAGCAACGTTGGGCTCGACTAGTTGATGGTTCGAAGTTTTGAACGAATTTTGAATGCAGATAAAAAATAATAAGAAAAATATTTTCAACTTTTTCGGCGTAAAACAGCTGTCCCGCGCCAATTCAAAAGCTCAGAATTGCCATTGTCATCAACGGCGATGGTCCTTTAAAATAATTTAACCAATTTGTTGACTTTTTGTGAATACGCTTCGTGGTCAGCGTGGGCGTCCTAGGGCTAAATTAATTATGGTGTCTCTTGTTCATTCTTGATGTCTCTAAATAAAGAGTCGAAAAAGTTTCAATTTTGCCAATATTAAATTCAAAAAATCAAAACAGGTTGAGCATAAAAACCTAGCTTAACATGAACAAATTTTTCTCCCCGAAAGTGTCCCTTTCTACAAAAACGCGAAAAACTTGTTTTATCGCCGAAAGACTGATTTTTGTCGCCGAAAGAGTTTTTTCGTTATTGAAAAAACTTTCTGTTTAAGACAAAAAATTATTTTCGTATTGAAATTTTTTTTAGAAATTTTTTAATTTTCGGTGACAAAAATAAGTTTTGCCCAATAAAAACACCCGAAAATTTTCAAAACCCTTGGCACTTGCAAAATTCAATATTTTTTTAATTTCAAATTCTTTCAGATTTTTATGCTAATTCCGCTAAACAAATTTACTAAAAGACGTCGTATTTCAAGTTAAAATATAGTCGAGCCCTACACGGGATCCAACTCAAGAGTTGCCATTATACCGAGACTTCACTGTACACCAATTTTGACCAAAAAAAAGTTGCCTGTAAAAAATGAATCCGCCAAGAAAAGAGTAGACCACTAAAATAATAATGGGAAGGAGGTAGTGCAAGCGAGACTTTTCATAAAATGTCTAAAGCAACTATTTTTATTAGAAATCGCACAAAAAAGTAAACCTGGAGATAAGTAGTGAACTTGTGAAGGCACGATCGTTTCCCCTCGATTCTGTTACGAGCCCAAAAAGAGTCCTGACTGGAGGAGGCTCGGATCCCATTTTTGAAGGGGAAAAGGTTCAATCCATCCTGTCCACCTAGTAAATGTGTCACCTACAAAACATAAATACTAAATTGGCAAAGGTTATAAAAAATGCCTGGTCATAAGAAGAAGTGGACACTCTAGAGTTCCTTCTTAGGGTGCCGGCAAGGACAAAAGCAGACTAAAAGACACTAAGATTAATAGCTAAACAGTGTAATGTGTGTAAATTGAAGTGCACTCCCCTAAGTCCTCCTCCTATATTAAGTGCACCTCCTTATTGGTCGTCGGTCGTTTAGTTTTTCTTCGACTTTCACTGCAGTAGAATTTCAAAAATACCGTATTTCCTCTAATCTCGCCCCCTCTAATGAACGCGCCCCTCGACTTTGAGGGTTTGTATCTCGGACCAGAATTTTTTTGATCTGTTCTTTTTTGCATTTTCTGAACTCCCGAGAGCTCTACTGATTCTGCTTTTTACATTTTAAATTTTTGCCCAAAAATATCGAGATCGACCTCTAATTTTTCCGATTGTTGGGGATACAAAAAATAAACGCGCCGACGCGTTAATTAGAGGAAATATGTAAGTTAAAAGACCCTCTCTTTCTTATCATGGCAATTTCAAAGGTCTAAATGCGCGTAGTGCCCAGTGTTTTCGTAATTGACACTAACAATGACACTGACATGCCAGTTCAGCGAAGCTGACATTTTTTAAAAGTGGTCGTAGACATGAAAAAAGTTGTCTATTCGCAATTCTGTAAAGTGCGTTCGAAAGCTGACGAATTTCTGATTGAGAAAGGTGTTATCAGATTTTTGACCTGTCTCTGAAAAAGGGCCGGAAAAGTAAGTGTCAGTTTTATTTTTAATGTCAGTTTAGCAAAAAAATGTCAGTGTCAGTTTAAACAATTTTGCCAAACTGACATTAAAAATAAAACTGACACTTACTTTTTCCGGCCTTTTTTCAGAGACAGGTCAAAAATCTGATAACATCTTTCTCAATCAGAAATTCGTCAGCTTTACAGAATTTCGAAAAAACTAGTCGAGCCCAACGTTGCGTGTCAATGACAGATAGGACAGGTTATCCAACTTTCACTGCTCCACAACTTGCCTACTGATCGATATCGAATATAACATAATGTATGAAAATCAAAATGCACACAAAAATAATTCGAAAACATTATTGACAAAATCCATATGGTCCCGCACGCATTCAAACCTTTCAAATTGCCATGATAAGGAAGAGACAGGGTAGAAAGCAGAACCCCTGAAACCATGTTTATCACCTTTCATGTATGAAAAATGTGTTTTCGACCCGACCGAAAATTTTCACAATACAAGGTCCTTGGGGGTTGATGTAAAATCAGAGATACGAGAGGTATTCCTACTACAATCCAAATTAAAATAATAGTGTTAGGATCAACCCCTAGCTATAATTTCGGCCTATCTAAAACACACTACCTTTCTCCTTAACCGCCAGTCAGGAATCAATACTGAGTTCTGCATTCAAAACAAACGCGGATTTGAATGCAAGCTAGCATTTTTATTAAAAATATACATCAGAGGCTAGCGATGGTTCATTGCTCAAAATATATAATAATGAGCAGCAACAACACTGCTAGATGCTGATAATAACCCAAACAAGAGTGGGGGTTAGCAGAGAATCCAACAAGTAGTAGGTTATGACACCCCTTTCATTCACAAAGGACATTTCAGCTGGATTTTATTGGCATTTGCTTGAAGACAATTTACTCGCCAAGGAGACATAATCCAATTAAATGAAAGCTGTTTATGAATAGGTCTTGGAAGACCTTACATTCTTAAAAACCTACATTTACTCTATTCCAACGGCAAGAAAGCAACAAACTATTTAATCGAAAGCCGTGTAGGGAGTGTGAACTTGAGGGAGGGAACGTAAACCTAGACCAAGAAAAAGATCGATTGTTCTTGGGATTGACACAAATGCTATTCTCCTAAAAACGAAAAATTCAAAGTTCCGTGTAATTTCAGTCTTTGACTGGAAAGTTTTTCAAAATTTTACTGTAAATTTTCCAACTTTTGTTCTATCCGAACAAAAGTATTGCTGAAAATTTTCTATTAAATTCACTTACCGCATACAATTTTTAGGTCGGGTATTCTCTCAGAAATTTTAATCTCTTATTGGCTATCCTGTTTTCTTTAATTATGGACCCTCTATTTTTATGCAGGTTTATTTTTTCGCTGTCTCTCAAGTTTTTGAGCTCTGTATGCTCCTATTTTAACAAAATAGTTGATACACTATTGCTTGAAGTGTTTATTTAATTTTGCCATATATTGGTACTAAAATATTATTTGAAATAAATCATGATAGAGATATCTATTTTACTTTCCTCTAACTTAAGTAAGTGATATCAGCAGGGTTGTAGATGCAGTATGTGCCGTCTGCATCAGTTCCATTACTGGTAGACTCCCCACTAGTCACACCCACAAATCGCTTACAGGCATTGACTTCTTGAGCACTAGTCCCTCCCAATTTTAGGCCAGTGATGGTGGCTGAGTCGCCGTAGTTAAAGTTGATGCCGACTATGTACTGGCCAGCTTCACCATTGTATGCAGTCAGATTGTCAATGACCATATGGCGCTCATACTGATTGTCGCAGTTGCCACAAGTTCGTGCAAATCTGACGAATGTGTCGGCCTTTAAATAACAAAGTGGTTATGGTGGCGTTTGATTGAAAGTCTAAAATACTTACATAGTAATCGGTGATTGTGGCTGTGCCTCTACCGTTGAACTGGATAATCTTGTCTTCGGCATTTCTGGCACCACCCCCTCGGATAGTATAGGTGACACTGTCACTGGCGAGTCCTGTAAAGTTTGGAGATAACACAGGCAGTGTATTTGGCAGTGTAATACCAACAACTCCTTCTGCGGTAATACAAACTCCCACTGGGCTACCACCAACCCGAAATTTTTACATGATTCCCAGTAGTAATCCAGTGGTAACTCATAACACACACTGGATACCCAATGATAATCCATTGGAAATTTCGACTTTTTGGTAACTTAGTGGGAATTATCTGTCGCCCGGTGGGATATCTAGCAATATTTGTACGGTTCAAATATGCCAAATTTTATATAAAATATATCAAAGCTAGATGGCTACAAGATAAAAGGTCAAGGGGTGCAGATCTTTAAGGAACGAGTGTCGATCCCAGTGTCGACTTAAAAGTAGTCTTCAAGTGTATTTAGCATAAATGAAATAACTTTTTAAAAGTATGAATTCAGCATACTGCGGAGTCTTGCCAAGAAAAAAGTCGAAAGTGCGGAAGTCTGGTGCGGGGTTTTAAAATTATTTGCTGCCGATTTGCGGGGCTAATAATATGTCCCCAATATTGTGCGCAGTGCGGGATTTGCGGTATGCGGGTCCCCCGCAGCTGCACGGGTCTTTTTTGAGTCTTTTTTATGGTGCGTTAACGTTTCAGCATATTTTTTCAAATGAAAAAAAGGACAAAAGGCAAAAGTGATTTTTTCGAAAAAAAATTGACTTGGTCCCCCCTGTTGTTTTGAAACATTGCTTATTGGCGTTTTCAACGATGCTTAAAAATAATGATTTTGCTTTTAAGCTTATAATCGCCCCAACAAATATCAGAATCAGATAAAGTTTTGAAAATACTGAACATGCCATACTAAAACTATCAACTATAAATAAAATATAAACTACTGAATTGACTAGTTAAATGAAATCAAAAATCGACTAGATGAAAATTGACTATATGAGCAATGACTATCTGAAAAAACCAATTGACTATGAAAATGCAGACTAAAAAGTGGTCATTTCACTGATTTTGTTTATGGGAAGATCGGGGTTAGTACTTTTTCAGCCAAATTAGTCGTTTTTGCAGTGTAAAAAATACTAACCCCGATCTTCCCATAAACAATTGGTTTTTTCAGATAGTCATTGCTCATATAGTCAATTTTCATCTAGTCGATTTTTGATTTCATTTAACTAGTCAATTCAGTAGTTTATATTTTATTTATAGTTGATAGTTTTAGTATGGCATGTTCAGTATTTTCAAAACTTTATCTGATTCTGATATTTGTTGGGGCGATTATTATATTTGCATCGAGTGTGACAGGGCAAATCCCTGCTGCTGGAATGAAACGGCCCGCTACAAGATCAGGTATACGAATTCGGAAAAACTTAAAAGCAAAATCATTATTTTTAAGCATCGTTGAAAACGCCAATAAGCAACGTTTCAAAACAACAGGGGGGACCAAGTCAATTTTTTTCGAAAAAATCCTTTGCCTTTTGTCCTTTTTTTCATTTGAAAAATATGCTGAAACGTCCCTTTACCTTTTTGTTTCAAAATATCGCAAATAATCTAAAGTACGGCGATGGGGTGCAAGGTGCGAGGTTCTAAAAATTATTGTCTGCCTCAAATATCATGCAGTTTGCATGGTCCTAATTTTTTTGTTGCGGAAGTATTATTTTTTGGTATTTTTGTTAGTATTTCGCTTGAATCTTTTTTCTTCACGGTTTATATTTTCAGTGCATTCAAACATTCGAGATGGACTACTACTTCTTCATCCCGATTGTCATGTTCGTCTTTTTGTAAGCTTTCTTTTTTGTCTTTTATAGCTAATACTAATCCCGTACAATATAGCTGCTTCGTGTGTGTCTTCATGTGTGTAGCAATCGCAAATGCCCGCCGAGCAGGATACTACAATGGTGGATATTATGGAGGCTACAATGGCGGCTATGGAGGATACGGCTGCGGAAATCATCATGGTAATTGCTGAAGAATGCATGGCCGAGCAAATGAGTCACGAAAGATCAAAAGAGATGTCTCTGGTTCTGTTAATAATATGCACTACACTACACTACTGTTCATTTACAAGTGTATTTTGTGTTCTTACAGCATAAATCTTATTTTGGTTGATCTCACTTTTTTAACAGTAAGGCGACCGTCCAAGGCAAAAATAATCCTGTCTGACTGTTTTGTTAAAATTGTTTAATTAGTGCTATATTAACCATGGATAATATACCACCCAGGATGTGCTTGGACCATTATTATATAAGTGCTACCTTAATTTTAACTAGGGTTATTATAGAAGTCCTGAACGTTGCAAACATTGTTAGGGTTTGAGGGTAGGCTTACGCTTTTATAGGACCACCTAACACTCTTTCTAACACCTTATATTCACGCTGACCCACCTTAGTTCAAACAGTAAAAAATGCATTTTGAGTTCTGAAATTCCAAAAAATTGGCTAAAGCCAGGTGGAGCCAAAAGTTAGTACCCGATTTAATTACTATGCTATTATCGTATTTCCTCTAATCACACACACCTATCCCATATTTTTGAAAACTTTCACTAATCTGATTTGTCAGTCTAATTGGGAAAATCGCAAGGATTCCGATTTTCGTAACTGACAACAGTTTTACAGAAAACACCCGCGTTTCTCCATTAAGAGTAGCCTTTTTTAAATAAGTAGCTACATTTTTAAATAAGTAGCTACACTAAATCGATAGGCGCGGGTCTTTTCGGCAAAATTGTTGTCATTCACAACATCGAAATCCTTCCAATTTTATGGATTAGACTAACAAAAGACAACTAGCAGAAGCCTTAAAAATATGGGATGAAAAAGTGTCGGACGAACGAACTTTTGGGGTTACACTAAAGTCGAGACTGGACTTTATTAGAAAAGTAGAAAAAACTATGCTTGAACGGCTTCTGTTGTGTTGAAATTTTTGCCGGCACCTTTGGCGCCTTGAAAAAATAACTCACCCCGCTCTAATAACTCACCCCTCTGGACTCCAGATGTTGGATACAGATTTTGGATGCCCTTCAGAGTCTGGAGGGCATCCAAAAAATACCTCACCCGGGTGAGTTATTAGAGGAAACACGGTAGCACAGCCTGAATCAAAGTTTGGTAGTTTAGTGGTTGTAAGTCGGAGTAACAAGAAACTTTGATATTTTGGATCCCAACTATGCGCATTAATTTTTTTACAAAATTTACCGTAAAGAGTGATTGCATCCTCTCCCACATTCTCGAACCAACAATTTTCAATAGTGCAACCGCCTGTACAATGAATTCCATCAGCAGAGCCTTGAGTGCCTTCTTCGGCACCAATAATACAGTTTCTAAGGGTAGCTCCATCCGCCAGCTCAAACACAGCATCTTGACTCTCGCCAGCACCTCCATTGCCCAAGAGATCCGGGTTAGGGGTGTAGCGCACCAGTTCACAGTCAAAGATTTGACTGGCGTTGACCACAATTGTGGCATTCACCTTAATGTGTCATTTTTATATAGCAATCGAAAGGTACAGAAAAATCTGAGCCTTATAACCATAAAATTTTTACACAACATTTTTCTACTATAGCTTTTAGGTTGTGCGATAATTTATCGCCGATAAATACGTTCAGTTTTTCTTCAAGTAAATTTTTTGACAAATTTTTGTGCGCTACTGGCTTATACCGATTTCTTTTGGGAGAGAGTAGGGTTGGGGGGAGGGGTTGGGATTTTTGATAAGCCAGTAGGGTCAATTTTTCGGAAGTTGACCTCTAATTTTGTAGCTCACAATCATAGCTACCAAATGAAAAGTAAAACTTCAAAAAAATTGTAAATTTTTTATTGAAAAAACAATGACACAAAAATTTCATTCAAAAAAAGCCGAACGTATTTATGGCACAACTTAAAGAGGGCTGAAAGCTGTTAAGGAGATAGTCTCGACACGAAAGGATTACCCCAAGTTTTTTGGTTTTTGAATGTTGTTTTAAGGCCACATTTTATCGACGATCTGGTGTTGCAGTGTCAGACAAACTTGTGCAGAATTCATACTTGGATTAGCATTACCTATATCAGAATTTTGGAATTCCTTCAAAAATGGAAAAGTGGAAAATACCATCGAAAAAATATTTATTAGTATTCTATTGCATTTCGATTTTTAGGGCATTTTTTGAAGGAATTTAGAAATTCTAATATTGATGATGCTAACCCAACTTTTAATTCTGCACAAGTTTGATTGACATCGCAAAACCGAGTTGTCGACAAAACATGGCTCAAAAACAACATTTAAAAACACAAAACTTGAAATAATCCTTTAGTGTCGAGACTATCTCCTTAACAGCTTTCACCTCTGTTTCAAGTCCTCGACCTTTTGCTACCTTTACTCAGCAAAACTCGAATTAAAATTTTTTACTATGATAGTATCAGTAGCGGATGGGAACTGGCAGTGTCCTGAATGCAGAAAAATAACCAAGAAAGCGGTGGAAAAGGCAATAGAATAGAGCATTGTGAAAAAATTAGTCAAAAATGATGCATTACCAGACCCTTGTGAGAGTATTTAAACCCATTTTCAGGTGGACTAAGAACCATGATTTTTTTTGAGAAGGTTAAGAAGAGTGATCATTGAACACGAAATTCAGCATCTGAAAAAACAATGAATTTAAAGGTTTGCGCAAAACTGTTTCCAACGACCAAAAGTTGGTGAGAATAGTCAAATTTGGGAAAGATTTGTTGACCTCTTTGGGGTTTTGGATTTTTATTAATTTTTTTACTCGGGATTTGATGAAAAAAATAGTAGAATTTTAAGACAGTTCTTTTGGTTGGTAGGTGTGCAAATAAAGGTACACTTTTGCTGATACTTCTGTGGCTTTATGAGTGTTTGTAGTGGTGGTCTTTGCACTGCTTTAGATAAGCGCAAAATTTAATTTTTTGTAAATTCATCTGGAGAACTATTGCACAGTCCCCTCTCGATTTAGTGTAGTCTCGATTTAGTGCATATTTTCACGATTTAGTTGGTTAATTCAAAGATATAAGGAGCCATACCTTCGATGTAAGGTACTCTCGATTTAGTGTAGGCTTTTTTTCGGTCCGACAAAAGAAAAGACTCTCGATTTATTGTATTTTTTCTAATTTCATTCAATCAAATTGCTGTTTCTAAAACGTACATGTGTTTGTTTTTTTGAAAATTCATCACTGAATATTTCAAAGAAGCAACCTGTAATTAGTTTTCAAATATCTCGATATAGGGCGGTTAATTAGCGAGAGTTGACAATATAGCGAGAATTGACTGTATAGAGAGTGTAGACCAGTGTTTCCAGAAAGCATGAGTGAAGGGGGGTCAAGGTTAATTGAGCGAAGGGGGTTGAGGTTAAGTGCTCCCCGAGAAAATTATCAAGCAATTTTGAATCAAGGTTTTTTAACAAATTTGTTGGTACTGCGAACGAACAAACCCGAAATGAAAATGTCGATAAGGATAAAAATCGTAGTGGCAGGAAATGTTACTTTTCTTCGTTTTTTTCATACCTGGCCACCTGAAAGTACTCTACTACCAAAAAAGTACCGTATACAAATTCAAATATAAGATACAGTCGAACCTAGCTAACCCGTCACCCCTGGGGACCAACTTGAGGTGACGGATTAACCAAGGTGACGGGTTACCGAGGGTGTAGGATTACAAAGAGCAAATATCGATAAGAATCGTTTATTCGAGCAACTAACAATTCAACCACCCAAATCAGACGCTAAACAGTAGGGAAGAAGTCCTTGATTTTACTTTGCTTGTGCGACTTCCTTTGCTCTTAATAAAAGACCTCATCCAAGGCGTCGCTGTGATGAAACACAAAAGGTTAAAAATATATAGGCGGAAATTTGAAAACTTTTCCGCAATATGCTAGGTGACGGCTTATCAAGGGTAATTTTCTTTGTTGATTGTGGACGGAGGTTGACAGGTTAACAGGGGTGACGGGTTACCGAGATGACAGGCTAATGAGGGTAAGATTAGCGGAATCCCTTTCTCGGCCAACCAAATTTTTTTGAAGTGACGGGCTAGCGGGGGTGACGTTTTACTGGATTGACGGGTTAGCCAGGTTCCACTGTACTTTAATATATGGAGATACCATCAGAGCCCTAATGCGAAGGCCTGAACGCGGAAGCTTATAAGCCCGGGACCAAATGCGAAAAAAAAAGGTGTAGGCAATGGATTTTACAATTGGATTCACAAATTTTGAACCGGTGACTGTGCATTCATGCTGAAAAAAACAGCTAGTTCTAAACATCCCTTATAAGCAACAGCGCAATGGTGAACAAACGTTTTATCTTCATCATCAACAACCAACAGACATTGAACAATAAGTTATCTTTCACGGAATGTAATCAGAATCGTTATTTTCCTCAATAATGTCTTCAGATGAATCGTCATCAATAATCACTCGTGCTTTAGTGGCCCTCGGTCGGGTTGCTCGCTTCTCTACAGGCGGAACACCAAGCTGGCTAAACAGAAGCAGAAGCAGATTTAACATCAAAAGAATCTCAAAGCAGAAACAGAAGCAGAACGTTTCCAGAAGCAGATTCGCAGATTCAGAAGCTGCTTCAGAAGCAGTCAGAAGCAGAAACAGAAGCAGAAGTTCGAGAAGCAGAAAGCAGAAGCATAAAGTTGCAGAAGCAGAAACAGAATGTTTTAAAGGCGGAACAGAAATCAGAAACAGAATTTTCGCTTCTGCTTCTGATTGTGGCGATCCGCTTCTGCTTTTTGGAAACACTGCTCTAGGGTCATAAATATCAAAATAAAAGAAGTTTAGGAAGTTGACATTAAGAATTAAGAAGTTGACATTGAATATAAGAAAAAGTTGATCCTAAAAGTTGATCCCGACTATGAACAGGGCCAATCATCCTTTCCGTTGTGTGCGAATTTTTTCTAAGGATATTTGTAAAATGTCAGAGAATTCCTTAAAAATTTTGAATTTTTTACCAACCCCAAACCTCACTGAAATTTGGCGACCATGTCGTGTCGACTATATTCACCCTTTTAAATCTATGATATACCGTATATTCTCAAAAAGTCCCACTGAAGATCATTTCTTAACCTTTCGAAAATCGGTATAACTGTGGGCCGATCTCCAAAACTCGTGGGAGGCATAATTAGAGTGAGTACGGTAGGATTTTTTTTGTCACTTTGAGTGATCACTGTGAAAGTAAGTCTGTGTTTTCTCGTTTCTTACTTGTTAGCAGGATACAAATACCGTATTTCCTCTAATTAGCCCCCCTTGATTCAAAATCGTGTTTTTGGCATTGTTGACACACTTTTTGGTCACTCTCTCAGGCAAGTTACAACCATTTTATAGCTCATCTCACTAGCTACAAAATGGGTGGTAACTTGCCTGAGAGAAGTGATCAAAAAGTGGGTCAAAAACACAATGCCAAAAACACGATTTTGAATCTTTTTGAATCGAGGGGGGGGGTGCGCTAATTAGAGGAAATACGGTATATTGTTTTTTCTCTTGTTTACAGGGCAGGAGCAGCCTGTGCCAAATCACATTGTGCCACCGCAAATTGTGCCAAATTCAAATTGTGCCAATTCAAATTGTGCCACCGCAAATTGTGCCAAATTACACTGTGCCCAATTTAAATTGTGCCAAACTCAAACTGTGCCACCGCAAATTGTGCCAAAATCAAATAGTGCCACCGCAAATTATGCCGCGATTTTGATACATTTCACTGGTAAATGATGTGTTTTTTGCACCTTTGCGTTTTTTTGCACCTATGTCGGCCAAGAGCCATAGGAGGAATCAGATCGCAGAAGGCCAATTTTTCGGGGCGCCAAATTCAGCAGTTGACAAGAGACTATGCCAATGGAAATGGCCTGCCTCGCTTAGAATTTCTCGTCTCGATCTCTGCACATTTGGAGAAGTATGAAGGACAGTAAATGTAGTTGAATCTATTTGTTGTTACATTTTTGTTATTATGCGTTGTTTGGAATTAAACAAAAATCAAATAAAGACAGGCATGCATACTATTGCTGTGAGAATTGGTAGACTTGTATTGGGATGAGCTGCTTTTGAGTGTGTACTCATGTGTGGATAGATTGTGAGCATTATGTATCGAAGATTCGTTTTCATTTTTTCTTAAATGTCATAATTTTACATGAAAATCATAAGAATAAAAATTTGATAATTTTTACTGTTAAATGTATCAAAATCGCGGCACAATTTGTGGTGGCACAATTTACGCTGGCACAATTTGATTTTGGCACAATTTGTGGCACAATTTGTGGTTTGCGGTGGCACAATTTACGCTGGCACAATTTGTTTTGGCACAATTTGTGGTGGCACAATTTGAGTTTGGCACAATTTGCGGTGGCACAATTTACGCTGGCACAATTTGATTTTGGCACAATTTGCGGTGGCACAATGTGATTTGACACAGGCTGCTCCTGCCCTGTTTACAGTCTGCTGTTTGTATAAACGAAAAACATTGTTTTCCCTGTTTTTCTTCTGTTCTTCGTTAATTTAGAAAAGAGTGCCAGTTCCTTGTTCTCTTGTTAAACTTTTTGTTTCCATCTTGTCATCTTAACAAGGTCTTTAAGATGCAAAATGAGCAACCAAATGTGGGAACGTCGAGGGATTAGTGCTCTAGCAACAATTTATTTATCAAACAAACGCCCACATTTGACGTTTATGCATATGCTCTGGCTTATCCTAATGCAAGCACATCGAGAAACAGGGATGTCTGATGATGTGAGCATTACTACCACAAGTTATATTATTATTTACTTGAAAAAAACGCTTAAAGTACGGTCGTGTCTCGGTTCCGAGTAATACTTGGCAAAGTAAGGGCATGACTGGATGAGTTGCGGTTGCTCCTCCTAAATTGGCTTTATTTGGAAGTGTTTATCAAAGCATCCTTTTTGAGTACATAACATTTCTCACTCGGATACATCTTTTGATTTGTAATCATTAGTTTGAGGTGGAGTGGCTACCCTTCTCTTTTTTATAAATTCATTTTTTCTCCTATGTGCTTTTATTTGGATGGTACGATGAAGATATTCTGAGGAACAAAACTTTTTTTTGTTACGGATTTACTTTTTTCGTCACTGATTTTCGTTCTGCCTGTTTCTCTTAAAATTTCTGACCTTTTTTTAAAAGTATAACACCATCAGGTAGCTCTACGATTCTAGTTTCTGGCGATGTATCATTCAGTTGATTTTTTTTTAAATCTAGCACAAAAAGATAAAAATATGAAGCGAGTCAAAAATTTAATTTGGTTCATACTTTTGCATTTTTGTGCTAGATTTTACAAAAAATTTGCAATAGGTTATGCTATAGACAAAGGGCTCGTTTTGCCTGTTTTTCTCGCTACCCTCACAGCCCTGGCTACCTGACGGTGTTATTACTACAGTCTAGTCTCGTTTATGCGACACCCCCTCAAGTCCGTTCCCACCTCGGGTCCGACACTTTTTAGCTCGATTTTTGAAGCCTTTTGCCAGTTGTCTTCGGTCAGTCTAGTCCGAAATATAGCAAGGATTTAGATTTTACAGATTGCTTTTGTACATAACAATAGTTTTGCCGAAAAGACCCGCGGGTCTCGTTTATCCGACACCTGATTTTAAAAAGAGGTGTCGGATAAACGAGACCCGCGGGTCTTTCGGCAAAAACCTGCGATATTTCGGACTAGACTGACCGAAGACAACTGGCAAAATAAACTAAAAGTGTCGGACC
This sequence comes from Ditylenchus weischeri, assembly GCA_029231635.1. NCBI lineage: Eukaryota > Metazoa > Nematoda > Chromadorea > Rhabditida > Anguinidae > Ditylenchus > Ditylenchus weischeri. The sequence continues at coordinate 48,974 of JAMRYI010000907.1, forward strand.
CGAGGTGGGAACGAACTTGAGGTGTCGGACTAGACTGTAAGTAAAAAATCAAAAATTCGAGAGAAACAGTAAAAACGAAAATGTGACAAAAAGTATTGTCCTATTGTGAGGCACAAATAACTATTTTCACATTCTTGCAAGCGGTTGCAAAATACTTTAAAAAGGTTGTCTTTGACTTATTTTTTAGATGTATATCCCTGCTGTAAGTATATCCCTCCTCCAAATTAACACTTAAATGGCCGACCATTTATAACAACCCAGATCTTTCACTTTTCACTTAACATTCGGAAACTTTTTTTTGTAAAGTTTGTTCATAGCACCTATGACCAACTATGGTAAAGTATGGGGTATGTTTTGTATGTTATTTGAAAAAATCCATTTTTTCCATGATATGGGGTATATGGGTATCATGGTTTTTAGACACCCATGATACCCCCTCTCGACCATACTTAAAGACTTTTATGCCCCGAACCAACCGTACTTCTAGGCCGATGTTTATGCGAAAAACACTGAAATCATGTTGTTTTGTCGCAAGACATATTACCGTAATTCCTCTAATATAGACCTTTGATTCAAATCGTTTCTTGGCATTGTATTTTGACACTTTGAAGAATGTATGCATTACCACCTATTTTGTAGCTCATTTCACTGGCTACAAAATGGGTGGTAATTTATAAAGCATTCTTCAAAAAGTGGGTCAAATCAATATAAAACTATTACAAAAGAAGATCTTTTAACTTTTGCACTGAGCATTTGTTTTGACAATAAATACTCAAATTCCGCAAATTTGCGAAATCAAGGGTATCCGAAAATTAGCTGAAAATCAAGAATATATGGGTTCTCAGGCCCAGACAAAACGTGAGTGATTGTTGGGTTTTTGCCTTCGATAAATATTTACACTTGAAGGTAAACAATTGTCTTTAAAAATACTGCTACAGGATAACAGAGGCTATTGCCCCTTCCTGGTAAGCGCCTTTTTTCGGTTGAACCCAAGTGTGTTTTTGGAAATCAACAACCCCAAACTGTCCCCTCTCAAATGTCATCTTCCATACATCACAGTGTATACTCGACTATATCACAATCTAAAGCATAATTTTCAGATAGTTGCAAAATGGCACGTTTGACAATTTGGCCAGCCTCCTCCCTTGCTCACTTTATTGAAGTTTCCGTGGTTGTTGTTATGTTAATAATTTGTTTGCTTTCTGTGCACACCACTGATGCAGCCAGTATTGTTATTGGACAGGCGCCACAAAACAGCATGCAAGACCAAAGAATTAGACAGTTTATGGACATGTATCCCATGTATGCTATACGTCCTGTGGTGCGTCGCTTTGATCTACAGTTCAATGTTAGTGGAAAAATTCATTTTTTTGGTCCGAAAAACAAATACATCTAGCAGTTGGTTACAACTATTATTAGGTCATTCGAAAAGTCCTGCTATAACAGGGTTGATCCGAAAAAAATTACAAAAAATTTTTGACTATTTTTGATAAAAAAAATGGTTTTTGCCATTTTAAAGTAACTCGGGGGTAATGTTTTTCATATTTTATAGCCTGCACAATTATGATTTTACATTGATTGAAGAATTTTGTTTTGCAACACACTAATCTTTTCACCGTTTGACTAAAAATGATATGACCCTGAACTTGGAGGGGTGATTCGGCAGCGTTCTCAATACTCTCCCGACTTGGCCATATTTGACTGTACTCTTCTAGTAAAGCATCAGCTGCCAGATAAGAATGGGTGAACCGCCTTAACTTTTCAAAACGCACGGGCATGCCTCTTTAATTAAAAGCTAATTAGGAAGGGGTTTTTTTACTTAAAGCCAGAAAAGAAATAGATAAGTTGTCAGACAATATAGAAAAAAGATGATCGATACTGAAGAAGATGTTAAAGGCTTCAAAATAAAGGTCCAGGCTATAAATTAAAAAAATATAGCCCGATAATGATATAGTTATCGTTATGATATAGTTATCGTTATGATATAGTTATCCCGATAATGATATAGTCAGTTATGGGTAGGGCTCCCTAGTTCCCTTCCCCGCTCTCGGACCGAATTTTCCTTATACCTCCCGCCGCTCTTCCCTCGCAAAATTTTTCAGGGCGATCTCTCCCCCACACCCCAAAAACGGGGTGGGGGGGGGAGGCCAACCCTAATGATAACAATGGGTTATATATGTATTTGCGCAGGTCCCACGAAATTTTTTTTGTGGATTTTTAGAAAGGTATAATTTCTGACAAGCCCTCGCTCAGACTCTTACAAGGCACAAATTACGAACATAATTCACAAAAATGACTGAAAATGACTAGAATTAATAAAAATATACCGGAAAAGTAATGACAACAAAAAATACTTCGTTTATTGATATCTCAGAGCCGTAGTAAGTTTTCCATGTATGATAAAAGTTCTAGTTACAAATAAAATATTGGGTGGGGTCGGGATAACCGAAAATAACCACTGAAAAAGTAAAGTACCGTATTTCCTCTAATAAGCCGGCACCCCTAACTTTGAGGACCTATATCTCAGCCTAGAGTGAATATTTTGCATATCTGTTTTTCACGTTTTCTTAGTTCCCATGAGCTCTACCAATTCCACTTTTCAGATTTTGGATTTTTACCCGAAAATCTCGAGATCGACAAAATTATGATTTTTGGAGGTCTAACATGTCGACTTATTAGAAGAAATACGGTAGCTTTAAAAGTGACATATATTTTGCTTTGGAACGAAATTTTACAGCCTAAATATTTTGGGTAATATTTAATTCTACCGGCTAATTTTTTATTTGCATTTTTCTCAACATTTTTATTTGAATTTTTCTAAATTTTCAACATTATCGTGTAGCGCAAGATCTCAGCTTTCCAACGAGTTATCGAACTTTATTGACTAATTTCAGAAATGATAAGATTTAGGGGTTTGAATAAATAGGTGTTGTTTCGTCTCAACCCCTAAATATCTAGATTTTTGAAATCATGCGATAAAGTTTGATAGTTCGTTGGAAAGCTGAGATCTTGGGCTACACCATAATGTTAAAAGTTTTGAAAAATTCAAATAAAAATGTAGAGAAAAATGCAAATTTAAGTACCACCCAAATATTTTTACCTGAAAAAAGTAAAGTGAATGTTTAGCCAATTATTGACACAATGACTGACTCGGAAAGGCCAATGCTCCAGAAGAGAAACAACGCAGAAATCGTCAATCACATACTTAAAAACTTCAGCAATCTGGACAGACTCGGTGATGTGGGAAAATGAAAATAGTGGAGACAATATTCGGATATTATTATCAAGTGATATTATCAAGTGATCACTAAAAATTTACAATAACAGTTGGCTCCACGTGTACAATACATCTGTATCACAAAAATAAATTTTGGAAAAAGACCACAAATGACTTATTTGCCGCTTTTAAATCCGCTCGGGAGGCCAAAGCAATTTTTTAAATATTTTTTACAAAAAAAAAATTAAAACAGAAAAAAAACAGAATTTCGAAATCGTGACCAGTGCTCGGAATTCTTGAATTTGGTCGTACTCGTACTTCGTACCTTAATTTTTTTGCTCTCGTACTCGTAGTCGTACCTCTTATTACTCCATTGTTCTCCATGGCTTTGCCTGAAGGCTCATCCCAAGTACTACTCGTACTCGTAGTACGAGTACTGCTCCCAATGACTATTTTGGCCCAAAATAAAGCACATTAAATTACGGAAAAAAATTTAGAAAACGCATTTTAACTTGTTGACATAGGCTAAGTAAAATTTAGTGTGGAAAATGTAAGCTAAATTCGTCCACATTTCATAAATTTATAGTTTGAAATGTTGGTGTTCAGTGAAGGTACGATTCGTACTTTACTTCTCGTACTTCGTACTCGTAGTACGAGTACGACTTCCGAGCATACTTGCACGGGCGCCGGCGCCGATTTTTTTAGGAGCCCGGTTCCGGCGCCCTTGTGTATTTACAAAACCGGCGCCGGCGCCCGTGTTTTTCATGGCTGGCGCCGGCGCCCTTAATTTGTTAAAAATACACCTATTTTTTTAATTTTTAAAATTTATATATTTTATATATACAGACTGTATAATACATTACATTTTTTATATATACAGTTATACCTCAGCTCGTTTATAGCACAAAATCTGTACCATATTTTTGTCCGTAAAAGTAAAAACCTTTTAAAATAAAAAAATTGTTTTGTTTGATTTATTAATAGAAAAAAACCCAATCTGGCGCCGGCGCCTTAATTATACCCTGGCGCCGGCGCCCTAATTACACCCTGGCGCCCCTGGCCCCTGGCGCCGGCGCCGACGCCGTTTTTCCCAAACGTGCAAGTATGCTTGCGAGCACTGGTTATGACCGTTTCAAATCTGCTAGATTTCTTCGCGTCCTTGAATAATTTGTTGATTTAATTTGACTTGTAGGAAAAAATATTTATTACAGTAACTAGCCAATAATAATTCTGAAAGATCGTTATACAAATTACGACTTCACAAAACAATTTTTTACTTTGCAAAAAGAGGAGTAAATAATATATAGGATGCCATTACTGCGAGCTGCCAACCATAAACAAGGCTTAGACGGTCTTTTTGTAGTAGCGTTTTGTGACCACACCTCCATACTCCATGCGCTAAAAAATTTGGTTTAATACTCTAAAACACTTCACAAACGTTGACGTTCCATCCAATAAATTAAGAGACATAATTTGTAAATTTGAAGGTTTTTTACATGAATTTGGCTGGTTTCTGCCGTACACGTTATATACCATTCGACTCCAAATTTAACGCCGAGAAATGTGTTCTCAGATGTCAACACCGATTTATGCTGAAAATTTTGAGTTACAGTCAACCCTCGATTTAACGATACCCCACGGGACCGAGCTAAAGGTATCTTTGAATCGAGGCATCGCTAAATCGAGTATCGTTATATCAAGGCGCATTCACAATGAGGATTCTGTTTGCGGATGCTAATACAGACTACTCACTAAGGACCTCCGAAACAGAATCCTCGCTTTTTATTTTTTCCCAAAATTATCCAGTTGGTGTGGTGTTTTTATTTTCCGGTTGCCTATGTAGCTTCTGACATCATATAGCTGAGGTTTGGGGCTACCAAACGAGCTATTGACTGAGTGAATATTGCTTCAAAAACTCAGGTAAAATTTTAAGAATCTGCCCAAGAATCCTAACTCGGATTCGAGTGCGTATGCTTGGGCGGACGCTTTCTTTTTTATCTCAATTTTTTCAACAACATATATTTAATCAATAGCTCATCTGGTAGCCCTGAATCTTAGCTACGATATGGCACCAACATAATTATTTTTGAAAAAATTAAAAAAGTTGTGGCTATTTCCATGCGATAAACCTGATTTAGCATCCGCAAACAGCCTGCTCATTGTGTTTTCGCCTTCAAGGGTCTTAAACCCAGAATTTTCCTAGCTAACGTTAAATCGAGGGTTTCGTCAGACTATTACTGAAAACTTTGTCATAACCAAACAATGACTGTTTGTACCCAATAAAACAACAATAACACTTAGACAAAAAAAGTTAGCTAGTTTTTCAAAATGCTCGTTTTGCCTAATAACTGTTAGTAGAAGAAATAAGTAAAGGATACAGTCAAACCTCCACACAGTATACACCATATTCTCTCTAATAATTCCACTGTGGGATTATTTTTCAATCCCAAAAAAATATTGAAATTGTAAATCAAAAAGGCCCGAACTCTGAAATCCTAGTCAAAAAAATGGGGTGGGGATTATTAGAGAGAATACAGTAACCAAAAAGCTGATCTCCGCCTAGTGCTCGACTCTTTTTACCTTGATTATAGATGGCTTTAAAAAGGCTAAATCTGCTCATAGTGTACACCTTATTTTCAACAATGGGGGACACTATAGGAAGTTTTGCTTTTTCGGAGAAAAAAGTTTTGTATTTCATATCGTCAAAACGGAACTGTCGAAAAATACCGAAATTAAGGTAAAAAACTGACTGTATCGTTAAATCAAAGGTTTATTTAGATCGATCGGAAAAAAGTATCGCAAAATCAGGGTGTCATTAAATCGAGCGATTGGTGAAAATGTATCGTTAAATCGAGGGGACCAAGACAAGAGGGGACAAAGACAATTTTTTTTCGAAAAAATTTCACGATCATAACCTAGAATTCTGACACCATATTCGTGTTCAGCATGGTCAATTTGCATGTAAAACTGCTCTTAAAATTAATAACTCAGTGTCCAATTTCAAGTTCTTCTCAAGACAAAAACATTTGATTTAACGAAAAAGCATTATTTTAAGAGCACTTTCACATGCAAATTGACCATGCAACTATGAATATGGTCAGTTCTAGGTTGTGATCGTGAAATTTTCGAAAAAATTGTCTTTGTCCCACCCTCTGCTTTTCAATTAAAATTCATGTGACTTCCCAACTTAAGGGTCCAGATATCCCGAGCTGCTCGATATTGCGCACCTGTTTGATGCCATTTGATGCAGTTTATTGGGTAAATTCTGAAACTGAAATCATTTTTTTCGTAACTCGGTAGCGTCACGGGTAAAATCGGACACGAACAAACATGAATAAAAGCTTGTGATTTTTCTTTAAATTGGTCAAACGTCCAAAATTTTTACAAAAGGTCACAACTCCAAATTTTCAGCATAAATCGGTGTTGACATTAAAAACATATTTCTCGGCGTTAAATTTCGAGTCGAATGGTATATAATAGGGTTGGTAAAATGCCTGGACACTTATGAATCGGGCATATGCCCGGGCATTTTCCAAATTTTTGGGCATTTTCGGGCATTTTCCGAATTTCTTCCATCATTCAACTTTTTATTCAACAAACTTCAAATATTGGGCTTGTCCATGAGTTCGTGGGTGGTTATACGTAACAGACCAAATTTACGTATGGGTTAAAATTTTTCATAAATGAGAATTGGCACTCAATTAATTGCTGGATTGGAAAATCGAAATTTTGACTCACAATAACCTTTTATTAATTAACCGATGGGTTTCAAATCGTAAATTGTGTTGTCACTCAATTTCAAAATTTCGATTTTCAAACCCAGCAATTAATTGAGTGCCAATTCTGATTTAACAAAAATGTTGCAACCCATACATAAATATGGTTTGTTAAGTATAAGCACCCACGAACTTATGGACCAACCCAATACGATCAAAAAAACGCACGAAAATAAACAAAAATGGTAAGTTATTCAGTGTTGTCTTTATTACCAAGGCCTAAGAGGATACTAAATTGGAGGGCCACTGTATAGAGTTTCAACATATCTCAACGCGCGCAACAATGTCAACTACAATTAACTGTAGATCCGCAGTTAACAGAACAGCTGGCACTCCTTATTAACTTACCGATTTTCAGTAAGTTATACGGGTTGATCGGTTACCGTAACTTTCCGGTAAATATTCTTTCGGTGGATGTATTATTTTGGCGTCAATAAAGTTCTTTCCTGAATTAGGATTACATATTGATAAAAAAGCAGTAATGTTGACTCTATTTATATTTTTCTCTATTTTTTCCAGGAAATTTCTAACTTTCGGGAAAATTTCACAGCTCTAACTGAAATAATGGTTGTGAAAATTTGTTAAAAGACTGAAATTTTCTTTTCGAGCCTACCAAATACTACCAAAAATATATAGGAGGAAAATGCCCGAAATTATATTGTTGGGCATTTCATAATAAATGCCAGGATGTATGCCCATACACCAACCTAGTATATAACATGTACGGTAGAAACATGGTGCCATGAAAACCTTCAAAATTACAGATTATGTCTCTTAATTGTTCTGTTATTTTTCGCTTATTTTCTTGAAAATCGGTTTTCGGAGGCATAGGAGCAGGGTTGTTAATGAAAATTTTTTTGAAGGCTTCACCTTCATTCCTTCACCAAAATTTTTTCCTGAAGCCTTCACCTTCATTCCTTCACTCAATAATTTGAGGTGAAGCCTTCACCTTCATTACAAATTTCTCCTTCATTGGTTTCTTCATTAAAAATGGACTCCTTTTATCATTCATCGAAAAAAGAGAACAACACCTTCCGCCGCACATGCGCCGCACTTGTGTTAACCTTCGAGCCCTTGGTGTTGTAGCCGAGAATTGAAAAAGCCCCTTCCACAGCGCCGTATGTCGCAGGAGTCGACGCTTCTCGACCTGCTGGTTTAGTCTCCATCGGGGTCCTGTAGATTGGTGTGGGATTAGGAAGGTTGGAAGATTAGTAAAACTCTGAGCGCGAGTTTGACTATTTTTGCGGGAATTCGTCAAATCAATTTCCCACTGGCATTTACGGGAAAAGCTATACAAGACTTCCTCCCCCTTCATTGTCTAAAGAAGATCTTCGTTGAAGGAGATTTAAGTGTGAAGGCTTCACCCTCGCTTCAATACAAAAATGAGCCCCCATGAAGCCTTCACCTTCATTCCTTCACCCAAAAATTTTGTCCTGAAGGCTTCACCTTCATTCCTTCACCTGAAAATTTTTTATACCCCATCTTCAGAAGGCCCTTCACCTTCATTGAAGATCTTCATTGAAGGCGTAACAACCCTGCATAGGAGTGTTAAAAGGCATGCCCACGCTAATAAGAGGTATTAAATTTTTGCTCAATCATTGAACTTCTGTACGGACTTTTCAACTTGGTTTCTAACAAAACAAGGCCTAGAATTTAATTTTGGGTGAAGCTTTGTTAGAAACCAAGTTGAAAAATCCGTACAGAAGATCAATGAGTAGGCAAAAATTTTTGAATTCCCGGGCACCACCTCTTATTAGAGTGTGCATGCCCCTTTAACGCCCCCTTCCTACATTTTTGCATTTTTAAATTTTGTCCTTTCTATATTTTTATTTTTCGGCAGTTTCTGGTTGATGGAGGACCTTTAAGAAAAGCCTATCAGTTAGGCTATAAAAGTTTATTGAGTGGCGGGTGAAGATAGAAACAAAATTTGCACTTACCATCACCAAATAGCCTTGCCCATCGATAGCATACTCGTAGACGTCTGAATAGCAGTCATTTTGACAAAATCAGTGAGAAATTTTCTTTTTGCTCACCTTTCTCGTCAGACCCAACCTTGGTGTGCTTCTCAATCAGCTTGTCGCCAACAGGGTCGTAGGAAGGTGATCTACAAACTGGCTGTTTACACTTACTGGTCGAACACTGTGCGCTACCTTGTGCTGAGACTCATCCAGGTATTCGGCCTGGAACTCCTCATCCAACTACAAAATGTGTTCAAATTGTGTTAGGTGATAGCACATATAGTTGAATTACCTTCCAGTTGTCCCTCCACATCCTTTTGGTGGTTAGGATCTTGCAGTTGTACAGGTTGTCGCCCTTCTTCGTGAATATCTTGGTGATACTGCAATATACAGGGTGTTTCAAATTTTCTGACACTTTTAAGCGGTCATAACTTTTTAGCGCTGGTATAAATACCCCCAAATCAGACCTTCTAAAAATCGTTGAAACTACCCTTTGGAACAACAAGTTTAGGCTTAGCCCTTAAGCTTAGGGTAGGCCAGCGTATGGAAGTTGTGACCAATAAGTGTTTTACGCACTTTTCTGGGGTCTGGAACATATATTTGGGTGCTCTTTACTTAAGTTTTAGAAGGCATAAGTTTTTCGGGAGGGGGGGGGGGGATGGGTGGTTCGGTATTCTATACTAGGGTCGGATTTACCTATCCAGACTATCTGATAGGTTCAGGCTCAAACCACAAGGGAATCATCGGGAAATCGGGAAATTTTTTTTGACAGTAACCGCACACTCTTTTGATAAAAAGTTGAAATTAGACATCAAATCAAACTCGAGTTGAAAGCCTTATTTACAGGGTGTTTCTATTTTTCACACTTTAAGCGATCATAACTTTTTAAAGGCCGTTTTTGAGTTTCTGTGAACGCAGATCGACTCAGTTTTTTGGCAATTTTGGTTTATAATGTGAAAACACGATTTTCGCTTGGTGCCCCCTGTTGTTTGGCCTTACCCATCAAAGGCCACCTACAGACCAGGAGCCAAACAACAGGGGGACCAAGCGAAAATCGTGGTTTTGACCTGATGTACCAAAAAAATGTCATCAAAAACTGAGTCGATGCGTTCAGAAATTCAAACGGCCTTTAAAAATGTTATGACCGCTTAAAAGTGCCAACGCATTGAAACACCCTGTAAATAAGGCTTTCAGTTTGATTTGATGTCTAATTTCAAATTTTAATCAAAGTGTGCGGTCTGTCAGAAAAAATTTTGAAACACTTTTCTCATTGTGTTTTTCCTTTCACGTCTCTTAACCAAATTTTAGCTTCGTTTTGAGCTGCAGTCGAGTCTCTCCATCAGGGCTTTGCAGCTCAAAAACAAACCTCCACGTCAATCCGAACTTCCACCCCAAGAAATTTGAACCTCCTTCCACTTCCAACATCCGGAGGTGGATGTTTACCCAAACATCCACTTCCATACCCAAAAAAGTTGAACCTCCACGTCCGACATCCACCTCCAGCGAAAATTTTTTAACCTCCACGTCAACATCCAACATCCGGAATTTTTTCGACATCCACCTCCATTAACCTTCACGTAATTTGGTGATAATACTTTATTCAACTGTAACTGACTACCAAGTCTGCCAAACCACGATGGGTTTTCTTCAATCACTGAAATGAAGTTTCGTAATTAAACAAAATGCCAAGAAATTTAAAAAGGCGGGAGTTTCATTTTTAAATTTTGACACATCTCAACGGAGATGGGTTGGAGGTTCGGATGTTCAAATTTCGCCACCTCCACTTCACCTCCGACCTCCGGAGCGGATGTTTATTCAAACATCCACCTCCGCACCAAAAAATTGAACCTCCGCGTCCTCCGAACATCCGGCCTGGAGGTGGAGGTCAACATCCACCTCCGGATGTAACTTCCGGATGTTTGCACAGCCCTGCTCTCCATAGTGTTCACCCTAGGACCAACCACCAGAGTGAAAAAACTCATAACCGAATTGATTACTATCGGGGAGTGACTACTATGGAGAGACTCGACTGTATATAACAGGGCCGCACCGGATATCTGATATCCGGCACTTTCGACATCCGATATGCAAAAAATGGCGAATTTTCGGATAATTTTTTGAAAAAATTGTTTTCTGAAAAAAAATTTAAAATTTTAAATTTTTGAGAATTATCCGATATCCGGTATCCTATATTTTATATTTTTTCATATCGGTATCCGATCCGATATTTTTATATCCGGTACAGCCTGATATATAAGATAGTTAAAGACTAAGATGTTCAAACAAGCTTGTTGTACGTGTGAACCAAATAGATTTTGAAATTTTTCGTAGCGAAAAGAGTTTGACCACTTATTTTCTAACTCTAAACTACAACTTTCGAGAACCCGAAAACTTTGTCGAAAACATGAGTTAACTAAAATACAGTTTATATAAAACCCACCTGGCGAGTTTGACCATCTGGCGCATGAACCAACCATACCCCTTGGCCTCCAAATACTCATCGAAGTTTTCACTCGTCCCACTGCCCAAGAGCCAACTTAGTTTGAACAAATCATAATTACACTATAAAATTTTTTATAACGCTTACGAATTTGTCGGGGATCTGGGCGGACCAGCGGCCTGCACCACAACTCCACTCACAAAGACCAACAAGGCGAGGGCGGCCAGTGTTTTGGATTTCATTTGGCTTCTAAAACCAAACAAATGATACAGTTAATATTTAAAGGGAAAGAGACATTTCCGCAAATTCGACCACATCTGGGATCCTAATGCTTTTGTTTCAATTTTGGAGTTCGTTTTTACCAATTCTTATATTAGTGTATATATATATATAAGTTTCATTACACACACAACTTCGTGCGTCTGTCTGTTCCAAAAACCCTAGTGATTTTAAATGCTTAATCTTTTTATACTAAAAAATAATTTTTTAAATGTTGAATATGCCGTATAACCTTAACTAATTCTACTCTCCGAAAGAGATAAAGTTTACCTAGAATGCCTCGAACGTTTATAAAAAGTGACAACACAAAGAAAGCTGCAACATTGAAAAAAAAACAAAGAATCATTTCCAAAAAACATCATGCAATCAGTGAATCAAAGTCTCTATCACATCGGCTCGGATGCCAAGAAAGTCATAGAAGAGACTGGAATTGCTATAAAAAGACCGTATACCATAGAAACATCAACACGTTG
>JAMRYI010001558.1:0-19938 GCA_029231635.1 Ditylenchus weischeri
GCAATGCTCTGGACACGGCTGTTCGTTCCGACAATTCCGAAGGCAAGATGAAAAGAAAGAAGTTGAAGAAGGGTCACGACGACTATTCCACCTACATCCATCGAGTGCTCAAGCAAGTTCATTCCGATGTGAAGATCTTCTCCAAGTCGAGAGACATCATGAATTCGCTGCTCAGGGACACCTTTGACCGGATCTGTCTGGAGGCTAACAGCTTGGCTACGCATAACAAGCGCACTAGCGTCAGTTCGCGTGAAGTTCAGACTTCGGTTTGCTTGCTTCTTCCTGGTTAGTTTCTTCGATGGTACGAAAAATGAAGAAATAATTACATACCTTCGATCGCGAATATCTTTGCTAGCTCATCCGGATTATCACTCACTCATACTCGCAGTTCATCAAGCTTCGCCTTCAAGAGCTCTTCCACGTTCATATTTGATGGAGATATCTAGAAAAGGTAAAAAGAAACTCGAAGTGCCTGTGGAAGACTTTGCATACTGTGAGGGTTTTCTCTGTTTTGTTTACTACAGTAGCGAAAAAAAACATGCCCCAAGCATAAAATTTTTACAGTTTGTGCCATAATTTTTTTTGCAGTCATCATTCTGGAAACTACAAACACTGAAAAGATAGCTGACTTCCTCAGCTTCATTTTGAGCACAAAACTTTTCGAATGTGACAACAAAAATTTGTCAACCGCGCTATTGTTTCTGCTCATTCCTTTTTTGAGGCGGAAAAAAACATGCCCCAAGAATTTTTCGCCCCGGTTATGCTCAATTTTTTGACTTTATGGGACACATTGGTGATCAAAACTTTTATTCAACTCAATACTTTGTACTTTCAATACTTTGTAGCATAACCTTTTACGGCAATAACAGCCACACAACGACGAGGCATATCAACTGAATTGACAATAACATCCAGAGAAATTTTAGACCATTCATCAAACATCATCTTGAACAAATCACCGGTTTTCGTAAAGCTTCTGGTTCGAATTCTTCTGTCCCCCACTTCCAAGAGATGCTCGATTGGATTGAGATCGGGAGACTGCGATGACCACTTCAAAATATCAACATCGTTGTCGACAAACCAGTTCTGCAGAAGCTTAGATGTATGCTTTGGGTCATTGTCCTGCTGAAAAATCCAGTCGGCGTCAAGGCACGTGATAGCGTGCTCCAGCATATTCTCCTCCAAAAGTTGAACCTCCATAGTTGAAAATCAAATTATTTTTAAAATTAAAATGAAAATAAATTATTTTCCACCCACTTCCTTCTTTCTTCAGCTTTTGCAGGAAATATTCAACACAAAGGGAAAATGAATATACAATTCGAAAGAGGATAGAAAGAGCTGCAAAACCATATGTTTGGAATATTTTTTTCGAAAAAGATTTCATTACTAAGAATCATCACCAAATTCCGTTCCGAACTTATTTGTCACTAGGGTTGGCAACATTTAATTCGACGTTTTGAAAAATTTTGACTTATTTTTTGTTTATGTGTGTTTTTGAGCATGAGCACTGAAAGCCTAGGATAGTGGCTACACATTGGTATGAAATTTCTTATTTGGCTTACAAAAATGGATCTATTGTAATAAAAACAATTTCGGGTCAGACTACCCGATTTCGGGTACCCGATGCCGAAATCAGGTAGTCTGACCCGAAGTTGTTTTCATTACAATAGATTCATTTTTGTAAGTCAAATTAAGAAATTTTCATACCAATGTAGCCACTATCCTAGGCTTTCAGTTGCAGTCACATGCTCAAAATTTTGTAAAACAACACACATAAAACAAAAATAAAGTCAAAATTTTTAAAAACTGTTGCCAACCCTATTTGTCACCAGTTAAAATTTCATGATAAATGTGTTAATTTCAAACCCAGTAAAATAAAACCAGAAATGTTCGTCTGTGACCTAGCTGCCACTACACTTCTTCAACCATCTCACAAAGAGGAAAACACAGTTTCACGTGGTTTTTGATGCTATTTTGATACTCCTGCATTTGGAGGGGGAGGGGTTTGTGTGTGTATGTGCGCGGTGGGTTGGACGCACTTTTTAACTTTTCATTCATCTTTTTGGAGAATACGTGAAAGTGCCGAGATTTGAGGAAAAGGTGCCCACAGGATGTGAGAAAATGCAGTTTTTTGGTCAAAAAGCATGATCTGCTGCTTTTTAAAAAAAAGTTTTAACACCATCGGGCAGCCCTGCTATTTTAGTTTCTAACGACACGGCGTGTCAAACGGTAAAAGGACAGTTGGCATCGGCGCCAACTGTCCACTTAGTTATGTTCTGATGACAATACCTATTTTCAAATATTTTTTTTTAAATTCTAACCACACTAGTAGCTAAATTTTCTAAGAATCTGAATCACGAAGCAGAATTTAAAAAAAATGCTTGGTTGTTTAGATATTCATAGTTTTAATATTCATAATTTTAATATTTTGGCGAACAAGAAATCTAAATCTAAGAATATTTTCTAGCGTTGTGAACTAACACTTCTTGGTTTGTACTGGGCATCCTATCGCTCTGAACTTAGGGATCTACTTCTTTGTACTTTTTTAAAAATTCGGATACCAGGTTGTCCCTTTGGTTGAAACCTTCAGTTAACATGTCTATTATTTACCGAAAAAAAGACTCAAAAGTGTTTATTCACACTTTCCAATCATTTTACGATAGAAGAATGGCTGACAAATTGTTAAAAAAATTGCCTTGGTCCCCCAAGCTTAAAAAATTTTGGTATATCATTTCACAGAAAAAAGCTTTGTCCGCTCATTTTACGCATGCTTTCAAGTTTCCGGCGGCGTTGAAGTGTCGGGCAATCAAATGGTAGTTCTTTTGCTTAGTTTTAACAGAGATATAGTCGAATTAAACCTGTGATGTACTGGGCTTATCTAATCTAGCAGTCCTTGATTTATTTCGCCTTTTTCTTAGTCATTTTCTGTTTTTAAATTCCCACATTTTGTGTGACTAAAGCATTTTTGTTGCTGAGGTGACTTTTTGGAAGGATTGGAATAAGCTACTAGGGTTTCGCAATTGATTATGGTTTTATGTAACTTTAGCTTGGTTAATAATTTGGTTTTATTAATATATAGTAGGGTTGCGCATTGCCAATATTGGCGCCAAGATTGACTTGAAAATTGGGCCAATCTTGGCCAAGATTGGCAATCTTGGCAATTTCAGTCAAGAAATTGCCAAGATTGAATATAAAGGGGCAAAATATTCTTGTTTAAAAGTTTAAATTTTTCTATTTTGTCAACGATGCTTCATTGTTTCCTAGTCGCTTTCTCGTACCGTGAAACACTTTTTTGAAGGATCGGTGCAATAGCAGGACGTTTATCTGATCCTTTCCAGGAGCAAAATGGTTAGAGCAAAACATTGGTGCTGGCAATTTTTCGATACGAGCGAGCAAGTGGTGAATGGTAAGCAAGCAATTGTTGCGACCTGTAAGTTCTGTCCAGCTCATTATGGTGGGAATGCAACAGATATGGCGCATCATCTAACGGTACATATTGTATCTACTTATCAGTGGATCTTTATAATTTTTCAAAGTTTTTAGAATCTCTGTAAGAAAATCGGGCCAGAAACGCGCAGGACAATCGACAAATGTGCGGGGATCAAGAAGAAGCCAGAAGAGCCTCCATCAAACAAGGTTGCAAAGCGAAGAGGGTCGTCTTTCTCTTCTTCCCAGCCTATCGCCAGCTACTTTGACAAGATCTCAGATTCGGATCAGGTAGAATTTGACGTGTTGTTAACAAGAGTAAGTTTTAAAGCAGTTTTGAAGCTTTTGCTTGTTCATGCACTCATGTCTTTCAGGCGTTCGCTACAGGAAATATCGCAGCCAACTTCCTCGACAATCCATTCTTCAAAGAACTGTTGAGCAAGATGAGGCCGTCGTACAAGATTCCATCGCGCAGACACAAATATCCAAAAGTTTTAGTGCCGGCAGAGTTTGAGCGAGTCAAGGCCAGCGGGAACTTCGAGGAGTATTTGCAGCCTCAGCTTTTGCAGGTAATGAACATTAATTGCATTACTGAAATTCAATCATTATTTCTTCGTATCATTTGTGTTTCAGATTCTACATGATAGACGAGAATTTGGACGCACAGATGTAACGTATCTGATGGATTTGCTAGAGCCAAGCGATCGCGGGGCAAATTTGTCTGAGGATGAGTCGCAAGCAGCAATGGAGCTTCTGGCGAACAAGATCTTAAAGAATCCGGCCTTCATCACTAGAGAAAATGAAGTAGTTTTTCACTTTAAAAGTCATTTGGTAATT
Source organism: Ditylenchus weischeri (assembly GCA_029231635.1). Taxonomy (NCBI): domain Eukaryota; kingdom Metazoa; phylum Nematoda; class Chromadorea; order Rhabditida; family Anguinidae; genus Ditylenchus; species Ditylenchus weischeri. Next base: position 4,264 of record JAMRYI010001558.1, read on the forward strand.
TGTTAATGAAGGCTGGTTGTAACTTAGATCATGATCGAACTGGCTCAGTGGAGAGGGCGGACAGGCAAGTTCGCCGAAGGAAAACGCAAATTTGCATGGGACGCTTTGAATGCAATGCCTCCAGTCGATGGACTTACATTCTGGACAGGATTTTACTCTGACTCTGTGCTGTCATCCGTCTACAAAGCGCTGCAAATTGTCCAAATCACTGCCGCTCCAACTGAAAGGAACTGGTCCCTTCGTGTCGCAATCCACACCAAAGTTCGTAATCGGTAGGATATTTTAAGATAGTTGTTTATCTATGATGAGTTTTGTTTTAGCCTCGATGTGGAAATGGTCTCTAAGCTCACATTCATCAAGCACAATCTGATGTTGCAGCACAAGGATCTATTCATGAAACCAAGCTGTGAGGATGCACCGGAAGAAGAAAGAATCCAGGAAAATTCGAACGAAGATTCTGATCTTGTTGAAAGCGTGTTATCTGATGAGGATATTTTTTCTTGGTAATGATTAACTTGTTGTCTCGGTGTTACTAGTAAAACTAATTTGATGTTCAGATCGCTTATTGGTGTTCTCTTGGAGAAATTCACGAAAATCAATATTGGCTCAATTTTGGCCAAGATTGCCAATATTGTCCCAATATTGGCGCCAAATTTGGCTCAATTTCAAAATTGGGCCAAGTTTCCCAACCCTAATATATAGGCTGTTGGAAAAACACTCCTCATATTATGTGTTTTCCTCCACAAAATATGTATTTTCCTCCTCAAATCGTAAAGACGAGTATTTCTAGGTGTTTTTCCAATCGTAAAATTTATTTTTCTTTGTTTAACATGTAGCCCTGAATCTCTAGTTTCTAATGGCTGCACTCAGACTCCCGCGTAACACGAGTCGCGTAACAAACTTTCAAAAGTTTCCACAACAACTATTTTAACTTTAACCTGTAGTTAATAGAATCTAGCGAATATTTTGGTGATCAGAACTTCTAGAGTTCATATTTAAATGCTTGAGAAATCAAAAAAAAAGTAAGTCGGTAACAGCGTGTTACGCAGGTAGAGTCACGTAGCACGCTGTTACGCGATTTACTTTTGCTGATTTCTCAAAATTTTATGTATGAACCACAAGAGTTCTGATTACCAAAATGTTTGCTAGATTCTAGCGGTTATTGTTATTTTGAGTATAAACAGGTTAAAATTAAAGACTACAGGTTAAAATTAAAATAGTTATTGCGGAAACCTCTGAAAGTTAGTTACGCGACTTGTGTTACGCCGGAGTCTGATTAGAGCCAATGAGCTCTCAACTAGCTTGATATGATGTGTGAAAGTGAGAGAATAATTGGTTTTTAAAAACAATAAGTAGTTTCATAAAATCAAATTTATCTCAACTTTTTTCTAAACACATCGAGCTAATTGATAGCTCATTAGAAACTAGGATTCAGGCATACATTTTAAAGGAAAGGTGAAAGCTGTTAAATGTTTAATGAGTAGGAATTTTTTTTTTTTGATTTCCCGGGCACCACCTGTATTAGCGTGGGCATACCTAGGGTTGGTTAATCACAGTGAATGACCGGTGAGTCACCGGCAAATTTAGAAAATTTGTTCAAAAAATGATCCACGTGGCTAGTTGAGTCACCGGTGACTCACCGCAATTTTTGGAAAATTGGGAAATCACCCAAGTTGGGTGACCCAACCCTAGGCATACTCCTTTAAGGAGATAGTCTCGACACGAAAGGATTATCCCAAGTTTTGTGTTTTTTAAATGTGGGTTTTGAGCCACATTTTGTCGAGAACTGTCTTGCGATGTCAGAAAAGCATCATTGCACAAGCATTATCAATATCAGAATCTTCAAATTCCTTCAAAAAATGCCCTAAAAATCGAAATTCAATAGAAGACTAATAAACCTTTTTTCGATGGTTTTTCCTCTTTTTCCATTTCGATTTTTAGAGCATTTTTCGAAGGAATTCAGAAATCCTGATATTGATGATGTTAATCGAACTTTTACACTTTTTTCACAAGTTTGTTTGACACCACAACCCGGATTGTCGGCAAAATATTGCCCTAAAACCACATTTAAAAAACACAAAACTTGGAATAATTTTTTCGTGTGATGACTATCTCCTCAACAGCTTTCAGACCCCCCTCCCCTATAAACAACAAAATAAATCTTACGATTGGAAAAACACCGAGAAATACTCGTTTTTACGATTTGAGGAGGTAAATACATATTTTGTGGAGGTAAACACATAATTTGAAAAGTGTTTTAAATTGCAGCCTTAGTATATATTTGCTCTTTGCCAGGCTACGCCAGTATGCAAAACAGCTTCGATCGCGTTGACTCAATTATTCCCGTTCCGGCGTCTTCCAGCAAAGAAAAGGTCGTTTGTCTGGGAGCTAAGCTGCTAGAAACCAAGAAAGAGAATAGGAAAGTTCTTCCAGAGGAAAAGTATGTGGACAATTTGGAGAAGCTAATCGTCAGAGATTATTTTCCGGAACTTCCAAAGCTTAAAGTATGTTTTGCTAATGGCAAATTCAAATATTCATCCTATGTTCTCGACTTTTAGGCGCAGTCAGAATATCTAGAAGCATTGGCAAGAAACGACCATTTAAAAATCCGTGAACTACAAATTCGATACAGCACCAGAAGAACTGATAGAAGAACTTCGCCGTCTGCTCGACCCACACCGTCTGTTTTCGATCCAGAGAGTCCAGGACCATCTAATGTGGAGGAATCGCCGTATGCCAACAAAGAGGGCGACAATGAAGCATTGGTTTTTTTTTGAATTTCTCACCTAATAAAAAGTAATCGCCAAGTGTTTGTAGGTCAAAAAGAAAAAGAAGACTCCGCTGGATAAACTCTCCGTGCAATCTTACCTGGACAAATATACCAGCGAAGATAATGCAAGTTTTGAAGAGTTGGCTGCACTCCACAACAAACGAAACCGTGTGAAGAATGCGTGGATGTATGATGCGGAGAAGAAACACAATGAAGCTATTGATCGTGAATCACTTCTTGCCATTGGTGCTCCAGATGAACAGCTTGTTGCACTAAGAAATGGAGAATGTAATAATACATGGTTACATTACTTTAAGTAGGACCGAAATAATCGATAACGATTTCAGCTGGAAACCTGAACAAAGTCGACGGATGGTCTTACAAAGCGAGAAACACCGTGTTTTTTAAGCTCGAAGAAGCTCCGCTGACGATGGCTGAGTACATCGACAGGGCGAAGCAAAACGAAAAAGTAATCAACAAGGAAGCAACACGATTCAAGGCAGAGTTTAGTCAACAGCCTCATCAAGTAAGTTTGCGGTTTCACATACGTTTATTATAGACTTTTACACTTTTACGTTTCCATATTTTGCAGACAGTCATGGCGAGAGCAGCTTTTCAACAGGCAGCAAATTATTCCGGGCATGTGGACATTACGGGCAAAGAATTGGGCAAGGTAGATGCTTCAACTCTCGGATTAGTTGCTACTCCAGCTCCGGCACCTGGTATTTTGATTTGCTTTTTCGAAAAGTGGGATCTTTATTATATTTTTTCAGGCATCGATGAGTCTCCTTTGATGACTTGGGGAGAGATTGAAGGAACGCCTTTTCGACTGGATGCACCCGATATTTCTGATGCTGTGGAAGATGGGCCGTCTTTCAAAATCCCTGATGTTCCTATTAGAGAAAAAGTGGCTCAAGAAATCGCCGAAAAAATTGCCAAACGATATCACGGAAAAAGGAAACATGCTATCGACCAGATCCAAAAGATGGCTCCGTAAGTTCTAATTATTTCCTTATTTTGTTATTACGGCTAACTTTTTTCAAATTAGGAAAACACCAACGTTCAACTCGTCGAGAAGCACTGGAAAATTTTCAACGATGTCTCCGGCTGCACGAAAGTTTGCGAGTGCTACACTGGGAATCCGTTTAGGAACCGACAAATTACGATATGTCAGCCCATCTTCAAAGTATGTTATTTTTAACGGAACATGTTCACCATCTGTTACGGAATTGTGCAAAGTTGCTTGTTTGACAGAATACAGTCAACGCTCCATATGACGAGACCCTAAAAAAGTTCGTTCCCGTGTAGGGTCAAGAACTTTTTTCAACATCGATTTTTAAATTATTTTGTAGATTGTGTTTGGTTAGTCAAGTTCGAAAAGTCGCAAGTATTTCGATTTCACCGGCAGCTTTTGTTAGCAGCGTAATTTTTGTCAAAGAGACTTGCGCCGCTCAATATAACGAACTTTTTTCCAAAAATAAAGGTTCGTTACATTGAGCGGCACGAGTCTTTTTGACAAAATTTTTGCCATTTACAAAACTACTGGTGAAATCGGAATCCCTGAAATTTTTCCGAACTAGACTAACCAAAGACAATCGACAAAAGAATTAAAGAAAATATGTCGGACCCTAGGAGGAAACCCTAAGAGGTGTTCGTTACATGGAGCGTAAACTATATCGTATTCATTTATCAATTTTGGTTTTTAGAACGCCTTCATCGTCTCATTCTGGTGCTTTGTACAGTCCGGCTTTCTACAGCAAATTGGTCAAAGTAAAGAAAGAGGTCCCTAGCTCACCTTCGCAGCTGTCTAAATCTACTCCAATTGCATCTGTAACTGACAATTTGCTGAATCTCCCACCATCTTCGCCTTTGCCAGTAGAATCTGATACGAACAGCCAAGCAGTCGGTAGTTTGTGGCCAAGTCGTCCTTCAGCATCTGATTTCTTTTAAAAAGCGTCCTTTGTCAATTATGTGGTGTGTGAGAAATAAATGTCGTTCAATAAAGGGTGTTTCCTTAACTTGTGATATTGAGAGCTGACTTTATTGCTCGTTCAGAAATCCGGAGTTGGAGTATCCGGAGTTGTAGCTTTATGAATAGACTCTGCTCCAATTCTAACGTGTTCACGAAGTCGGAATTGGAGTATCTCAGGTTGGTGGACAACTTTCATGCTTAAAATTTGTTTTTTTCGCCCAGCTATAAGCTACTGTTGGCGGCAGTATTTCAACTATGAGTCTGATCAATGAAGGGTCTTAAAAAATGTATAGGTTATGGCTGAAAGCGCGCTCACCAATACAAGTAGTCCAACTCCGGCTTCGTGAACAAGTCGGCGTGTTTTGCATCGTGAACATCCTTTATTCAAACTCCGGTAAGTTGCAGCTGGTGTTTGAAGTGACATGTAGCACGGGCTAAAAATTCTAAAAATAAGAAGAAAGACTAAACGTTGGTTTTTCTATGATAACCATTTCATCCAAGTAGGCCAATTGAAAAATATGCAAGGAAAGATTTCACGGCTAAGTTCAACTATTGCCCCACCAGTCGATTCAACTCTAGCCAATCTACTTTGATTTCACAACCTGGGTACATACCTCTTCCACGTGGAAATTAGGCTGCATCCATTAGAGCATGAAATATGTTTTTTCGGTAGTTTTCAAATGTGTTTAAGGCGTTTTTTTAGCAGATTATCATAAAGAACTAAGAAATTAAGCTGAACATTTAAATTTTCGGAGGAACCATCTGGATACCCAGAGATACCCAGATGTAAACGGCTGGTTGCCCCAGATTATACGGCAGGGCGTGAAAAACTTTTTTTTTTTTGTAGGCATGTTGATCCAGTAAGATATACCTAGCCAGAAAATTGAAGAAGCTAAACAATTTCTGTACACCCACTATTATTTTTGTCCATATACTAGCCAGAATATGCAATCTACGTACTTTCTAAAACAGTCCGTAAAAACCACCAGTCTTTTCGATTTTCAGTTTCTTTCCTTACATTTATTCACACTCAACATGTCAACTAACAACAAAAAATAGACTATACTGGAGACTTAACAACAGTATACATGATCCGAGCAAAATATGAATTTTTCATGGCCTTCGGGTGTATTCGCATTACTTGTCAACAGGGCGAAGGCATGTTGATTGTAGTGCAAGCGGTCATCAACCAACAGCAAAGGATTTGAATCCAGAAAGCAAGTTGCCATAGGGAAAAGTATCTTCTTTTTCTGCAATGCAACAGCCAAATCCACCGCATCATCCGACCACATTATTTCGGGTTGAATGCACAATATATTATTCGAAAGTAATTTGTATCATTAACACGAGAATTCGTTACTGTGACGATGGACTACCTGGTGGTTTTAAGACCTGCAGAGCACGATTATCACAAAATTAGACGTGAAAAAGCGGGTGTTACCCTCCAATAGCTAATCTTCAAAATAACTCTTTGTTAACAGGTTTTTTTTTCTTTCAAGCCACTTAACAATTTATCTGAGCGGTAAAACAGCGGTTGGGTACACATTGTGATTTGTTACAGCGATTGGGTACAAAGGTTAGTTTTTTGCCCAGCTCCAGTGGGCAAAATATAGACAGGGTATTTAAAGAAATTCGGCGGTTTTGAAATGACCATAACGTTTTTCTAGTCCGTTTTTAATAATTTTGTTTCTACAGATCGATTTTCGATTATTCGATTTCGGTGTATAATGTCAAAAACACGATTTTCACTTGGTAATCCCTGTGGTTTAGGTCCTGGCCTGTGCCTCAAAATCGAAACTACAGAGGGACCAAGCAAAAATCGTGTTTTTGACTTTATACAGCAAAAAATATTGTCGGTGAGAAAAATTGATCTGTAAAAACAGAATTTTGAAAAACGACATAGAAAAAAGTTATGGCCATTTCAAAACCGCCACATTTCTTGAAGAAACCCTGTAGAACTAAAGCTCTAAAATATTTTTATATCTTTTACATGATGCTTAACACCCCCGGAATAATCCAGACCAAATTTAGGGAATCACAAGGGCAAGGTCGACTTTGCATGTCGCGGCACATTTGATTACCGTATTTTCTCTTATGTCTCACTCGAGAAAGTATTTTTCAACCTTCCTTTGGAAGGCTTATTAGAGAGAGGATAATTAATAATGCAACGGCAACAAATAAGGTACAGTCTACACTCGCTAAACTGAAACCCCTGAAGACCAGCCTGAGGTGCCGATTTATCAACCGTCTGATTTATCGAAAGAATATTATGTCGAGAGTAGACAGTAAATGTTTTTAGGCGAAGTATCATACCACCACAACTTTATTAGCAACACAGTTACGGGGCTGTTCTGCCGGACTATAAGAAAGCCTAGCACCTCAAAATTTGCGACAACGCCACTTTTGCATTTTACTACAAAAAATGAATTTATACTCAGAAGTCAATTTTATTTGCATCAAAGACGTAAATTAGGCGTGCATTTGTATATGTTGAGACCTGTACAAAACAAATCATGATGATAATAAGGTCCTTGAGTTGAATTGATTCTTTTTGGCCGATTACTAGCAACATCCGCGACTGAGTTCTTCATCTGTTCGAGCATAGAAGCACTGATCCCAATTTTCAGACACAGGAGCCCCATGATAGCGGCGAGACACAAGCAGTGGAACTCTTTTCACCTAAAGCGAAAAATATTAGCCGCAGGTTTTCAGGCGCAACAAAATCACCAAGTCACATGGCGTTTCATTAGCAATCAGACTGTGCCTCAGATTCCACAACTGAAAAAGTAAGCTTTAATCATGCTATAATAAGTGAAGTCCTCAATCTGAAAGTAGTTTAAAAATTGACCTGTCCCCGAACTACTCGCATCTGACTATATGTGAGAAGACGGCTATGGCTCTTGTCATGTCGAAAAAGCACCATCAGCTCCTTGCACAGGTTGTCGACGAACATTGGGAGTAATCCTGGCCAAGAGATCATCACGCAATTTATGATCCCAAGGCTGAAATTAAGGCAATTAACGAAAAGGAGGACTCAAATAAAAATAAATGAAAACCTTATGAGACCAGCTCAGAGCAGACCAATTGAACGGGAAATGGCGGAATACGCTGACAGTCTCTGGATGCTTAATTGGAAAGGCTAATCCGTTGTCGATCGCAGCAATCTTCAACTCTCTGCCCGGAACGTGTCTGAAAAAATCAAAATAAGCCTAAGAATACTACTAGAAATTTACCTTATCAGCCAGTTATCCATGTGACGATCTGTGTTTCTAATTACGTAGTCCAAGATGCACATTTTCTAAAGGTATCAAAACATTAAAATCAGATATGAGGAAAATTGATTAAGGCAAACTTGAAATAGAATCGTAAACTCGTGGATTTCAGGCAAAGTCAGCGCATTATTCAGACCAATTTCGTTCCAACGAGTAAGCACAGCTGTGGCACTTTCATAATCATTGACGAACATCTAAAACACATAGATGAACAATGCAGTCTTCTTTTCAACCCTGACCTGATAACTGCCTTCCTTCGGTCTGGCTTCAATCTGCTTGCCGAAACGACGACCATAAAAGAAAGTGGGAGACATCAACTTGACGATGCGAGTCTTCGGAACAATGTTGAACTAAAAATACTTTGAAAAATTAATGGTCATATGTCACAACCGAAAACTCACATGCAATCGGCTGTCAACCAGAGAGGCTGCAGTCTCAGACAAGTACCCATGATTTGGAATCAAACACGCTCGACCAAAGCAACAGAAGCAAAGTATACGCTGGAAGAACTTAGGCCATTTCGGATTAAGATCAGCAAATGGTTCTTCATCTCTTGGCTTGAAAACCGCCAGGGTCGCTCCGTTGACATCATGAATGAAATAAGAACCTAGAGTAGAAATTTTGAGAGCCTGGTTACAAATAAGAGCACATACCTGAACTTCCATCTGCGATCAACTGTGGAAAAACACCTGCTTCAAACGCTTGAACTGCTCTTCTGAGATTTTCATTGAACTCAGATTCGTCTGAGCCACTCACCTGAAAACCAAAAATTTAACTAAAATGTAAAGGAGTAAGCTGGATGTAAAATTACTTGGAATTTCTTTGAATTGGCAATGTATTGGCTGAGATGCACCAGATCTAAAATAAGACAAATATTAAACAATCAAACTCCCCTCATCTTCAGACAATTTTACCTGCTGAAGGCTCGATGGGCTCCGTGACCGATCTGCTGCTATGAGAAATCGACAGATTATTGATGGGTGGAGCAGACATTTACGCTTTTTCTGGATATACGAAGATCTGAACATTTGGGTAAAAAAGATTCAGTGATAATTTTGATGTGAAAAGCCGTATTTTTCTTCAACTCTTTTTTAACCGCAGTTTTTTGTGATCTTTTTCAATTCTATTTAATAAGTCTAGTCTCAAAATTGCGGTAAAAAGTGTAGGAAAAGTACCGAGGGGAACAAACATTTTGGGTTGGCATTGATGAGGCGCTCAACCGTACGTCAAAATAAAATGTATGCGTAAAGGCACGCGTAAAAACTATTTTTGTATAAAAACCTAAAAATCAGACTCTACATCTATCTCCATCTGGTTATATATAGCTGGTTATATTGTAAGCGGAGCTTTAGCCTAGATATGCCATAAAAAACCAAACTACAGTTAAAAAATAAAAGCAGCAACTTTTGATCTAAAAAGAATTTTGAATGATTGGAAATCAAAAATTGACAGTCAAAGATAAAGATTATTTCGCTAGATAAAGCCAAAGATAACAGATATCTTCTGATAATTTCGCAACCGTTTTTTTGTCATTTCATTTTATTTATAGTACTGTTTTGCAGAGAAATCGTTGAGTGTCTTATTTCGGACAGGGTTAAATTTTACATCATCAATTTCGGGGAATAAACGTTAGTGTAACAGCGATCGGATACAGATTGTGATTAGGTTCAGGGCATCCGCAACTGCCTAAATAAATTTCACCGTTGAAAATTTTACAGTACCATAAAAAAGACCCGTGATTTTCGATATAACGTACGGCTGGGCACAGCGACTGGGTACAATTTTTTTAAGACTTATAGTTTGCATGATCAAGAATTCACTTTTTGTTGCTTTTGGCTCGTTCGCGGAATGTGTGTTGAGTGAATTAAGCCGAAACATTAAAAAAATGTAAAAATTTCGTTGGCGCCAATGCCTTCTGACGGTCAAAAAATAATAAGCCCCTCTATTATTAAATCGCCCACTAATAATAGAACCCCCTCGGAGGAGGTTTGAAAAATAATATACCCGGGTCTATTAATAGAATTTTACGGTAATTAATAAGGTTATGGCTTTGTATCTTTCGTTTTAGAAAATCATACAGTTCTCTCTTTTTGTTCGAGGACATTATGTGAAGAAATTGCGGAACTAACAAGCCGAAACCTCCTGCTCCACAGCTTAGCGATGTGATTGCAGCCGTGGATGCTAGAAGCGAGACCATAGAGAAATATCAAACTCGATGACAAATTGTTCAATCTGCGGGAGCAAATGAGCCAAATGCGAGAGGGCCATCCAAAGACATGGTCAAGCAAAAAGCCTTTATTTCTCATAGTTCTAATCCGCACCTTTATATTTCTCATATTCATTATTTTGAAGCAGAAGAGAATGTTCGAGTCACAGAAAGAGCAGATTGACAGCCAGTCGTTTAACTTGGAGAAGAGCAATTTCGCAATTCAGGGTATGAAGGACAATCAGGTAAATTTTTTCTGCTCAAATAACTTAAACACGACAAAATGGTGGTGGATAGATCGCGCTATATGAAAAAAAACAGCCCTAACCGAGGTTCTGACTTCTCCGCCAGAGCAGTTCAGTCCTTCGAAAAATTGGGGAAATGTCCGTGTCCCTCCGAATAGTACCATTTACAGGATAGCTTTATTTTCAACGACTTACGCAATTTTGAAATCTATTACTAAATTAGGGTACATGACGATTACGAGTAAACTAGACAGAAGTCATACACTACGGCTGTCAAAGAGACAACGACACTAGAAACACTGAGTAAAACCCTACAACACGCCAGTCACATAAGAAACCAAACGAAACATTTCAGACATCTTTATTCAACACTCGATAACAAACATGTTTGGACATATTTTTAACAACGGATAACTGCCCTTCTTCTAGTTTTTTAGCGACGAGGAACGATTCTGATAAACTCTTCGGTAAATTTTATCCCGACCACTTCCATCTTCTTTCTGTCCTCCGAACGAGATCGCTTAAACCCGGTAGTCTGGAAATACTCTTCCTCATTGAGCACTGTCTTGCGGAACGTCATTGCGTCTAAAACCTCTTGTGTCAATAATTAACCAGGGCAAACAAACAAAAAGACATACCTCCATTCTTGCTGAAGATTCCACTGACAACAAGGTCATTGCCTTCAGCTTTGATCGTAAGGGAGTCCAGCGAAGTATTCTCGGCAGCCTCATCCAACGAAATGGTCCATTTGAAGTCGATTAGACCCGGATGCTTGAGGTCTGGCGCAAATTTGAGCTCTCCGTACTGAGTCTGAAAAACGGGCAATGTATGACCACGTCAAACCAAAGATATGTTCTACCAACCAAATACTTGGCACGTGTAACAACGAGCATGCAAAATCTATTAGAAGTGAGAAGAAGTCGTCTGCGCTCGTCTTTGCAGAAACTTTGAATGATTTCAAAAAATACTTCGGCAGGTAAGATAGAAAAAGCCATTTGTACAAAATAATTATTCGGAGGACTAGTTACTCAGCTGCCAAAATGTCAATCAACTTTGGTAAAAGATTAGATTTGCATGCTCGTTAAACGCTTCAACTTCAAAGCCCCGTATAATAATCTAAGCTTACACTTCCAGCACGGTAGTAATGCGGTTTAGAATTGGATCGTGTAGCAGGCTTCTCTTCACCAGACATAGCGAATAGCGGATAACGAACAAACTAAAACAAGAGAACAATAGTAAAGAAATAATAAAATAGCTCAAGAGATTTAAACAGAAATAATCTTTTATCACGGCCCAAAAATAAAGGCAACAAATTTTGCGACCAGATAATAGGTTATGAATGGTTTACGCAAAAGCTAGGAAGACTTACCAAAGACTTTAATACGCGCGAATTTAAAAAAAAATCAGCAATCATTTTTTTGTGTCAAAATCTTCGAAGAATTTACAAAAATGATATGATTTTCTGGCTAGATGATGTTTGCCAAATCGACACTTGATAGCCAGATATATATAATGGATAGGGTTGTCATTTCCAGGATAGATTTATTTTCAACAACTTTCGCAATTTCGAGATCTGATACCAAATTACGATCGAAATACTTCGCCGTCTGCTCGACCCACACCTTCTGTTTTCGATCCAGAGAGTCCAGGACCATCTAATGTGTAGGAATCGCCGTATGCCAACAAAGAGGGCGACAATGAAGCATTGGTTTTTTTTTGAATTTCTCACCTAATAAAAAGTAATCGCCAAGTGTTTGTAGGTCAAAAAGAAAAAGAAGACTCCGCTGGATAAACTCTCCGTGCAATCTTACCTGGACAAATATACCAGCGAAGATAATGCAAGTTTTGATGAGTTGGCTGCAGTCCACAACAAACGAAACCGTGTGAAGAATGCGTGGATGTATGATGCGGAGAAGAAACACAATGAAGCTATTGATCGTGAATCACTTCTTGCCATTGGTGCTCCAGATGAACAGCTTGTTGCACTAAGAAATGGAGAATGTTAATAATACATGGTTACATTACTTTAAGTAGGACCGGAATAATCGATAACAATTTCAGCTGGAAACCTGAACAAAGTCGATGGATGGTCTTACAAAGCGAGAAACACTGTGTTTTTAAACTTGAAGAAGCTCGGCTGACGATGGCTGAGTACATCGACAGGGCGAAGCAAAACGAAAAAGTAATCAACAAGGAAGCAACACGATTCAAAGCACAGTTTAGTCAACAGCCTCATCAAGTGAGTTTGCAGTTTCACATTTACCTTTATTATAGACTTTTACATTTCCATATTTTGCAGACAGTCATGGCGAGAGCAGCTTTTCAACAAGCAGCAAATTATTCCGGGCATGTGGACATTACGGGCAAAGAATTGGGCAAGGTAGATGCTTCAACTCTCGGATTAGTTTCTACTCCAGCTTCGGCACCTGGTATTTTGATTTGTTTTTTTCGAAAAGTGGGATTTATTATATTTTTTCAGGCGTCGATGAGTCTCCTTTGATGACTTGGGGAGAGATTGAAGGAACGCCTTTTCGACTGGATGCACCCGATATTTCTGATGCTGTAGAAGATGGGCCGTCTTTCAAAATCGCTGATGTTCCTGTTAGAGAAAAAGTGGCTCAAGAAATCGCCGAAAAATTGCCAAACGATATCACGAAAAAAGGAAACATGCTATTGACCAGATCCAAAAGATGGCTCCGTAAGTTCTAATTATTTCCGATATGGCAGCCCATCTTCAAGGTATGTTATTTTAAACGGAACATGTTCACCATCTGCTATGGAATTATGCAAAGTTGCTTGTTTGACGGAATAAAGTCAACGCTCCATATAACGAGACCCTAAAAAGTTCGTTCCCGCGTAGGGTCAAGAACTTTTTTTCAACATCGATTTTTAAATTATTTTGTAGATTGTGTTTGGTTAGTCAAGTTCGAAAAGTTGCAAGTATTTCGATTTTACTGGCAGTTTTTGTTAGCAGCGAAATTTTTGTCAAAGAGAATTGCGCCGCTCATTATAACGAACTTTTTTTTCCAAAAATAAAGGTTGGTTACACTGAGCGGCACGAGTCTTTTTGACGAAATTTTTGCCATTTAGAAAACGACTGGTGAAATCGGAATCCCTGAGATTTTTCCGAACTAGACTATGCAAAGACAATCGACAAAAGAATTAAAAAATCGAGGTCGAAAAGATGTCGGACCCTAGGAGGAAACCAATGCTTTCATCTTCTCATTCTGGTGCTTTGTACAGTCCGGCTTTCTACAGCAAATTGGTCAAAGTAAAGAAAGAGGTCCCTAGCTCACCTTCGCAGCTGTCTAAATCTACTCCAATTGCATCTGTAACTGACAATTTGCTGAATCTCCCACCATCTTCGCCTTTGCCAGTAGAAGCTGATGCGAACAGCCAAGCAGTCGGTAGTTTGTGGCCAAGTCGTCCTTCAGCATCTGATTTCTTTTAAAAAGCGTCCTTTGTCAATTATGTGGTGTGTGAGAAATAAATGTTGTTCAATGAAGGCTGTTTCCGTAATTTGTGATATTGAGAGCTGACTTTATTGCTCGTTCAAAAAATCCAGAGTTGGGGTATTTAGCTTCATGAACAGACGCTACTCCAACTCTAACGTGTTCACGAAGTCGGAATTGGAGTATCTCTGGTTGGTGGACAACTTTCATGCTTAAAATCTGACTTTTTCGCCCAGCTATAAGCTACTGGTGGCGGCAGCATTTCAACTATGAGTCTGATCAACGAAGGGTCTTAAAAAATGTAAAGGTTTTGGCTGAAAGCGCGCTCACCAATACAATTAGTCCAACTCCGGCTTCGTGAACAAGTCGGCGTGTTTTGCATCGTGTACACCCTTTATTCAAACTCCGGTAAGTTGCAGCTGGTGTTTGAAAAATGGTGACATGTGCACGGGCTAAAAATTCTAAAAAAGAAGAAAGACTAAACGTTGGTTTTTCAATGATAACCATTTCATAAATCAGTTTTGAAAAATATGAAAGGAAAGATTTCACGGCTAAGTTCAACTATTGCCCCACCAGTCGATTCAACCTAATAATCTACTTTGATTCACAACCTGGGTACATCTTCCACGTGATGATTAGGCTGCAGCCATTAGAGCATGAAGTATGTTTTTCGGTAGTTTTCAAATGTGTTTACGGCGTTTTTAACAGATTATCATAAAGGACTAAGAAATTAAGCTAAACATTTAAATTTTCGGGAGGAACCATCTGGATACCACTGGAACCTGACAACAGTATACATGATCCGAGCAAATATGAATTTTTCATGGCCTTCGGTGTATTCGCATTCCTTGTCAACAGGGCGAAGGCATGTTGATTGTAGTACAAGCGGGCATCAACCAACAGCAAAGGATTTGAATCCAGAAAGCAAGTTGGCATAGGAGGAAAAGTATCTTCTTTTCGCAATGCAACAGCCAAATCCACCGCATCATCCGACCACATTATTTCGGGTTGAATGCACAATATATTATTCGAAAGTAATTTGTATCATTAACACGAGAATTCGTGACTGTGACGATGGACAGAGCACGATTATCACAAAATTAGACGTGAAAACGGGTGCTACCCTCCAATAGCTAATCTTCAAAATAACTCTTTGTTAACAGGTTTTTTTTCTTTCAAGCCACATAACAATTAATCTAGGGTACACATTGTGATTTAATACAGCGATTGGGTACAAGGGTTAGTTTTGCCAGCTCAGTGGGCAAAATATAGTACAGGGTATTCAAAGAAATTCGGCGGTTTGAAATGACCATAACGTTTTTCTAGTCCGTTTTCGAAATTCTGTTTCTACAGATCGATTTTCGATTATTCGATTTCGGTGTATAATGTCAAAAACACGATTTTCACTTGGTACACCCTGTGGTTTAGGTCCTGGCCTGTGAGTGCATCGAATCAAAATCGAAACTACAGAGGGACCAAGCAAAATCGTGTTTTTGACTTTATACAGCAAAAATATTGTCGGTGAGAAAATTGATCTGTAAAAACAGAATTTTGAAAAACGACATAGAAAAAAGGTTATGGCCATTTCAAAACCGCCACATTTCTTGAAGAAACCCTGTAGAACTTTACATGATGCTTAACATTTCCGGAATAATCCAGACCAGATTTAGGGAATCACCAGGGCAAGGTCGACTTTACATGTTTCGGCACATTTGATTATCGTATTTTCTCTTATGTCTCCTCGAGAAAGTTATTTTT
>JAMRYI010000576.1:0-107344 GCA_029231635.1 Ditylenchus weischeri
AATTCAAATTGCGACAAATCAAATTGCGACAATTCAAATTGCATTAATTCAAATTGCGACAAATTCAAATTACGACAAAATCAGGTTGCGACAATTCAAATTGCGACAAATTCAAATTGCGACAATTCGTATTGCGACAATTCAATTGCGATAGTTATAAAGTCGAGTCTTGAATAGTTCCTTTATCTAAATATGCTTCGCTCAACGTGTTTCTATTGTAACTTTTATTTTGATCTTCTAGATATGGACAACTATTACATGATAGGAAATCTGCTTGGCTTCTAACAGCGAACTTTGGCCAGTATCAAACACTAAGGATGGAAGGGTTTTCTTCATTTCGATTCGGGTCTGTGAAATTATAATTTTATATTCTCGAACTTCAATTGTAATTTTATAGTAACTGAGTTGTATTTGGGGCCTTCGCTGCCAAGGGGATTCTTCGGACCAACACCTCCACCAAGATTTCTGGTATTTACCACCAATGATTGTCTTCGTCTTCTTCAGGTTCGCTAAATAAATGTTTAGCCTGATTATTTTCCTGTTTAGACAAATCATGATTGGGCTATGGATGGAACCTTCTATTCTGCGCCAGAGGTTACAAACAGATGTATGTAGTTGGATTTTATGCGTCTACACGTGGATGGTTCCAACACATTCTTGCCTTGTCTACTTTCTGCTACAATCGAAAAGAAGATGTGTACTATGATGCGTTTTTCCAAGGTTTCCTCGTTTTGGTGCTGCACATTTGGAAAAATATCAGGGACAATAGATCTCATTATTAATATTGTCTGCTTGTGTTCATTTTGTTGCAATGATTTAATTTTTGATGAATAAAAGTTGAAATGGTCTTTTGGTGGTGTTAAAAATTTGATATATGTAGCAGAGGGATCAGGATGAAGAGTCGAGCAGAGTCTTATACATACTAACGAACAGCATAACAACACTAACCTGACCTCAGAGCCAATTAGTTAATCAATTTCAATAAAACCAACTCAACAAAAATTTGTAAGCTTTCAAAACATAACAGTATATTTAAAGCCATCGCTCGTCGCAATTAAAATTGTCGCAATTTGGATTTGTCGCAATTTGAATTGTCGCAATTTGAATTGTCTCAATTTGAAATTGTCTCAATTTGAATTGTCGCAATTTGATTTGTCGCAATTTGAATTTGTCGCAATTTGAATTGTCGCAATTTGAATTGTCGCAATTTGATTTGTCGCAATTTGAATTTGTCGCAATTTGAATTGTCGCAAGCTGCTCCTGCCCGAATTTTCGTAACAAACTTTTTCGTAACAGCGAATTTTCGTAACAAGCTCTTTCGTAACGGCAACTTTTCGTAACATACATTTTGAATCAGGTCTGACTTATAACGTCCCGTTTGATCTTGTTTCGAACTTTCGGCCTCACACTTGCTATCTTGACTCTCTGAGTTTTAACAATGTAAACGTTTTGCCTTTTTTAGACGTTCACTTTTCAAGAAGAAACGCTCATAAGCGATGAGGACGATCTGCTCAATCAGCTAAGCGAGACATCAGACGACGATGGTAATGAAAGATATCAGCCTCAGCCAGCTAGCGAAGATGAGCAAGGTCAAGCTCTATTGGGTGTTCAAACAGCTATGGAGGAAGAGCAGTTTTTGCGCGTGCAGCCATTACCTGAGTTGAAGTACATTCTGAGCAACAGAAGAAAGCCCAAACTGCTCTATGACGGTTTCTTTTCATGCTTTACCCCACTAAATGGGTATTGGCTACGATTTTTCTGTAGGATTTCTCTACTTCTTGCGGGAGACTCGAATAGAAAAGAATGGAAATACTGGAATGCAGCAAGCACACAAGCTCTACTATTGTTCTCATTCAGAAAGAGGATGTCCGATGCAAGTCCGAGTTATAAATGATTCTTACGACAAGGAGATCAAGCAGGGACACAACCACATTGCTGATCCCATCGACGTCGAGAAGAAGAAGGTTCAACAGGCAGCAAAACAAGTCATTGCACTAAGTCCCGAGGTTTGATATTTTAAAAACTTTGATAAAGGTTTTTTCACGTTATTTCAGCTCTCCATACGCACTGCAATGAATATGGCTATGAGAAGTGCTGATGAACCGGTAATTGCTTCAATAAATGAAAATAACCTTCGAAGAGTGTTAGAGATTAGGAAAAAGGTAGAGCTTTTTTAGTCCTTTTTTTTTCAAACTTTTCGAAATTCAGAAGAGCCTTAACTATCCTGCGGGGAAGACTGATCCAGCAAGACTTGTTATTCCTATCGATTGGCTGATCTTTGAAGACGGTGAGCCTTTCGTCATTTATGATTCCGGAATAGAAGATACAAATCGCTTGATTATACTCTCCACAATGTTCATGTTAGAGGTAGACTGTTTTTCATTCTCTTTCGTCTTTTCAATACTCTGTTTAGAAGCTCCTTGAAGGTGATACGATCGCTATGGATGGTACGTTCAAGACAAGACCAAGAAAATGGGAGCAAGTCTTTGCCATTCATCTGTTGGTCAACAAGCGTTTCGTGTGCTCATGGCCAAAAGGACTGCCTTTGCAAATCTCAAAGACTTCATCGAAGACTGCTTTGAACAAATTTGGAATCCTAACTTGATCTTAACTGATTTCGAAATCGCACATCGAAGTGCTATAAGTTCTTTTTTTCCGGGTAATTGAATTTCTGGGTTTTTCGCTTCTCGCATGTGGTGCTTCTTCAGGTGTGCGCCACAAGGCATTTTATTTCCACTTCTCTCAAGCTATTCATCGATGGCTGCGTAAAGTACGTCTAATCTAGTTTTATGACATGTAAAAACGTTTTTTAGGTCAAACTTGATCTGATGTATCAGTCAGATGTCTCATTCAATGAGTATATTGGCCTCTTTCGCTGCCTTGCATTCGTTCCAAAGACTATGGTTGTGGCTTCCTTTTATCAATTGGTCGACTTTGAGCATCCTTGAATTTCACGTTTCGGCAGAGAAGCAAATTATCCGGGCATGGCACGTCTTCTTGAATATTTCAAGACGGTAATACAAAATTCTGCTTCTAAATTATTTCGTTTTCAAATAATTATTCAGAGCTGGATTCAAAAATGGAGCAATGGAGAAGAGCAGAATCCTCGCTTTCCGATAGAATTATGGAATCATAACGAAGAAGCATTGGCCGGGGACCCAACAACAACATGTGCATTAGAATCCTGGCACAGATCAATCAATGCGGCGACTCGTAAGAAAGGACATTCTATGTGGAAATGCCTCAATCTTTTCAAGACTGAGCTAGGTACTTTTAGTTAACTGATTATGTTGTAGCTGTAAATAGTTCAAAATTTTAAGGAATCATTTCAAGAAATCAGTGAATTCAAATAAATCATAATTCTACGCCGATTCGATTAGAGCGGAGGGGACAGCTACAAAAACTTGCCCGGCTCCAGGAATCAATAAGGATCTTCAGAATCAATGCTGGTGGAGAACAGAGAAGAGTCCGTCGAAAAAGAAGAGTCATTCAATAAGACAAAAAAATTGTTTCTATTTTTCGTTCACTTGTTATTTTTGACATGGATGACCGAAATAAATACAGTTATCGCATAAGAGTATGAAAGTTTTGATAAGAGTCGAATGTTTGTTGGGAAATCATTTGCTTCAGCTTTGTGTAGTTTGAGTGAAGCTGTTTAAAGAACCACAATTTGTTGATTAGTACTGATCATTACCAGATCTTCTTCAATATTGATACCTAAAAAGGAAAAGTATCTCCCTTCCCTACCTGTATGTCTTGCCAAAAAAGACCCGATCCTCCCTTTGATCCTTCTTTTTCTCTGACTTTTCTCTGGGAGCCAAAATATCTAGTGTTACTTTTCAGTGCTATGCGACTTTTTGCGGTACAGGACTACTGCAGTTATAAGAGCCTCTTATGGCTGCCTCCCGCACTTGACACACAGTGTTGTCAATTTTAAGTGCCAATTTCAGGCCTTCCAGCTCAACATGGAGCTGAAGCGCAGTGTTGCTCTCAAGGTGAGCGAACACCCGCCCATCCTCCGTTTGTAGAAATAGGGGTTGTGTGGCTATCGGTAACAGCTGCCTTGATGTTTAGTGTTTGTTGGTTGGTTCAAAAACCCATCTCCAATATCTGGCTGCTTAGCCATTTGATTCACTATTGTGCGGTTGTTTAATTCATCAATTGGTTGTTTACTTCCTCTTCGCCCAACCCATTCAATAAGTTTGGTTGAATAGGTTCAGCTATAGCAGCAAGAATTTGTTACTCCCTTGAACGGTTTGAGACCGTCTGCTCTTTTCTGCTTTTCTTTGTTCCCACTACAAGAGACTCACCGGTCTCTTCATCTCCCTGCCAGTTGCAGTAGCTACGGTAGCCGACCGTACCAAATTATGACCGCCGTTCAAAAGTTTTATACGATCTTATCGAATACTTTTTAAAATTCAATTTTCTCGGTCATTAATCGCATTGTCGAGGACTCAGAATTTACGAATGCTCGGCTCTAAAACCTTAGCCGTGAAAAATGTCAAGTCGGATAAAAAATCAAGCAGAGATGAAATTGTTTAATTTTCTGGTTTCGATCAAATTTTAAGCGGATTTCGATGATTGTGTTAAGGCTCATGATTACTTCTTGTTGAGAATCGAATTGTTGGAACAAGTCAAATGTAACGAAAAATATGTAAAAAATAGCTTTAATGGCTGGTTCACGACGTCGGCGTTGGCGTTATTTGGCATCATGAACACCCCCTACGCCGACATCGTGAACGAGCCATAAGTGTTCGCTTTTATTTTTACCCTTCACAAAATCTCTGATTTTTTGCCGGGTTTTGGACCCGAAAATGACAAGTTTTCGCCGTCTTTTCGGGACTCGGCGCCCGGTTTTGACTCGTTGCCCAGCGCCCAATAGCTTTTTGAAATCCAGAATTTCAGAGTTAGGTGATAGGTTGTGAAATTTAATTTTTCGTATGTGTAAGCTCGACTTTACCTGTAAAATTTCCTTGTTATGATGCTTGTGCTTTTCTGCTTTAGGCAGTGCTCCCTTTTCTTCTCGTCTCATATTTTTCTTCTATAAACTTTGTGAAATCAACCATTTTTTAACATGCAAAATTTTAAAAATTTCGGCGCTTGTTATTTCCTGTTTTTGATAGTTTAAGACAAGCACTTTAAGCCGTCATAACCTGTTTACTTGAAATGCACTTAAAGCTTTGTCGAAATTTAGAAAAACAATAATTTTTTGAGCAAAGCTTTTTCTGCATCCAAAAGACTTTTGCTTAGGCTTGGGCTTTTTTGCTTCTAATTTTTTTACAGCTAAAAGACTTTATTTTTCAACTTTTATGCAGCTAAAAGACTTCTTTTGCATCTAATAAAAAAAATTGACCCTAGTATAGAATACCCCAATTTCAGACCTTCCAGCTCAACATGGAACTGAAGCGCAGTGTTGCTCTCAAGGTGAGCTAACACCCGCCCATCCTCCGTTTGTAGAAATAGGGGTTGTGTGGCTATCGGTAACAGCTGCCTTGGTGTTTAGTGTTTGTTGGTTGGTTCAAAAACCCATCTCCAATATCTGGCTGCTTAGCCATTTGATTCACTATTGTGCGGTTGTTTAATTCATCAATTGGTTGTTTACTTCCTCTTCGGCGAACTCACCCCCCCCCCAAACTTATGCCTTCTAAAACTTAAGTAAAGAGCACCCAAATATATGTTCCAGACCCCAAAAAAAGTGCGTAAAACACTTATTAGTCACAACTTCCATACGCTGGCCTACCCCTAAGCCTAAGTAAAGAGCACCCAAATATATGTTCCAGACCCCAAAAAAAGTGCGTAAAACACTTATTAGTCACAACTTCCATACGCTGGCCTACCCCTAAGCCTAAGGGCTAAGCCTAAAATTGTTGTTCCAAAGGGTAGTTACAACGATTTTTAGAAGGTCTGATTTGGGGGTGGGTATTCTACACTAGCGCTAAAATTTACATTTTCAGATTCAAATAATAGTCAAATATCTGAAAAAAAGTCTTTTAAAAGTTTGCAGAAAAAATTTTGCCCGATTTTTTTGTCAAAGCCCGGAAAAAAACAGAACGCCGAAAAATTTAAAAAATGCGACAAAAACAATAAAATGCGGGCAGCGAAAGATTGCGCAAAGTTTAAATTGCGCAAATGCAGATTGCTCTAAAACTAACTTACCGGATTTCTTCTTAAAAACCGGCATGTCGGATTGTTAGAGATAACGCAGTACACAAGTGAAAATAGTGCCACGGTTTTGATTAAAAATGTATGATTAAAAATCTAACATTAGTCCTAGGAATCTTTAGCTTTTCAGCATTTTTGCAATTTGCATTTGCTCAATCTGCATGTGCACTATTTGATTTTGCGCAATCTTTTGGTGCCTAAAATGCAAATACCCCTTTATTCTGATCAGTCTTTCTTGAAGACTTTTCTTTCACTAGCAATTGCCTCGGGCCAGGCTTCGGCAACTTATCAATGGACTGTGATGGCACTTTTCCCATCTTTTGAAAGTTCTTAGGCCGACTCTCCGGTTCCGTTTGAGTACTTGGCGGACGCACTGGCACACTTGTTCTGCTAATTATCAAGAAAAGGATCCTTTGCAAGCGCGAGTCCGTCATAAAGTTGCGAAACTTGGTGATGTCCCGAAATTAACAAGCATTTTTAATCATGGCTAAAAAAACCAAAATAGATGTAAAATATTGGCGCTACTTGGATATACCCCCCCCCCACCAAATCAATTTTTTTTAAAGTGTTTCCAAACACCCTATATCGACTCAAAATCGTCTCAGGAGCTCGAAAAAGGCATTATTTTTGAGTTCTAGTCTATAAAAAATCGAGTTCTGGGGTCAATTTAAAGTAGCTCATTTAAGCAATTTTTTAGTAGTCTGACATAAATCTTTCTGATAGCTAAAAGTGGAATTACATTTCAAGACGGCTAGGGGCCGTTAGAAAGGCCACATTAAGGCAAAAAAAGACGTTGAACATAGTTTTGTTAACTGGGGCCTACCGCAAAGAAACTCTGGTATGCATAAATATTTTATGCATCCAGAGTCACTTTCGAGTGATTTGTGTCTAAGGTATGTGGGTGTGCGCATCTCAACCCCAAGCAACCAAGGGGGCGCAGGGGGCTTGGTTGGTTAGAGATGCGCGCACTCACTTACCTTAGACATAATTCCGAGCAAGACTTTTGATCAAAAACGCATTAAGAGGTACTTTTTGCCAAGTCCCATGTTGAAAAACAGGGTAAAACAGTCAAATGGTCGGAAATTCAAAATGCCCGAAACTCGATTTTTTATGGACTAGAACTCAAAAGTAATGTCTTTTTCGAGCTCCTCAGGCGATTTTGAGTCGATATAGGGTGTTTGGAAACACTTTAAAAAAATTGATTTGGGGGGGGAGGGTGGTGGTTGTTATTAGAGATGGAGGATGGCCTATTCCGGGACGGGACGGGACAAAATTTTAGCAAAATTTTTCGGGACGGGACACCGGGACAGGACAACCTACAAATCTGTTCAGGACAGGAATCCGGGACAGGACAAGGTCAAATTTTCAAATAAATGAGGGTCAGTCAAGGGTCAAATAAATATGGAAACCGAAAAATTTTCCCGGGACGGACACCGGGACAGGACAAGGGTCAAATTTTTTCGGTCGGGATACCGGGACGGGACAATCGCATGAAACTCCACCGGTCGGGACGGGAATGTCCCGTCCCGTCTCGCCTCCATCTCTAGTTGTTATATCCAAGTAGGGTCAAAATATTTGTACCTGATGCAGGAGAAAGTCGGAGAGGATTTGCTCGTCCACATTGCCAAGCAAAATTTTTAAACGTCTCAACAGCCATAGTTGACTAGTCTCCTCTTGTTGATCAGTTTTAGCCTTGATTGGTGCTGGATGTTGTTGAATTGAAAGAGTACTAAAGGAAGTGAAAAAGCCAGTCATTTCTCATAATGTGTTGCACAAAGTCAATAAAAGACTTTAACCATATGGCCATTTCATACTTGACTGGACAACTAGGATTGACGAAAAAATTAGTCTACCATTGCTAATTCGTGAAAGTAGAGGACTACAGGGTTTTGAAGAAAGAGGGCACTTCCACAGGGTGACCTGGAGAAATGTACGATTTTGTTAAACTTAGTACTGCTTTTTCCAGTGTTGCATTAAAAGCTTCGATGCTCGAGCTTATAAAATGGTTTAGCTACGCTCTAATTAGCTGACTTACTTAACTAGAGATTTGGCTTCCCTGCCGTCCATCAGGTTCTACCTCCTTTCCAATAAATAAATTACCCAGGTTAGTTATGCGAGGCGCGCGAGGGATTATTCACGGGTATGTACGCTGAAAATTTGTTAAAAGCAAAAAACCTAGGGGACGTCTAACAAGTCAAGAGTGGTTTTCTGTAATTCTGGACCACCATTTTTAGATGGAATTACAAATATCACCTTTGTAATTTTCATGGAAGTTCATGGAGCAGTGGGCTCATGAATGTGGGCAGTGCTTAAAGATAGAACTTTTTCTCCTGCGTCGAATGACATCTAATTTTTAATATACACAATGCATACTGACCGAGATCTAGGCAAAAATAGATGAGAGGTCCATTTTAAGCACTGCCCACATTCATGAGCCCACTGCTCCATGAACTTCCATGAAAATTACGAAGGTGATGCTTGTAATTCCACCTAAAAAAACATGCTCTACAAGAAAAAAAGGCACTTATGCCGTTGGGCCACCCCAACCCCCCACCTCTATTTTGGCACTTTTTAACATGTGTGTTTATTGTGTTCGTCTATAACTTTTTTTGTTACTAGATACAATATTGGCAATGGAAGAGCTTCGAAACACAACTCTAAAAAAATTGTACGAAAAATTGAAGTGGACAAATGAATAGAGGGGGGGCCAACGGCATAAGTGCCGAAAAAAATATAAAAAAATGAAGTCAAAATTTTGAAGTAACAACCGGTGGTCCAGAATTACAGAAAACCACTCTTGACAGTTAAATAAACTAGGCTACTGACATACGTTTAAGTACAAAAATCCAATAATTTTGAAAACTTTCATAGCTTTTACTACTGTACAACCTAATTTGGCTGTTTGAAGTTGCAAAAGCTATTGACTCTACAAAAAATAGTTTTTATGGTTTTTGGCAACCATGCTTATTATGGCTAACAAGCTACAGAATCTGCATTTTAGATATGCATGGAAAAAAATCCTAAAGTGCAGACAGACAAACCTCGGAAGACATATCTCTGAGGTTTATTATATATTAAGGTTAAGTTTATTGATTTTATTTGATTCTGAAACCAGATAACGAATTTCACTCCACAATTTATTTAAAAAAAGTTATTGTTAGTAACAAATAGATAAATGCTAAATACATTGAAATGTGCAAGTGCAATGACAAGAACACTTGCTAGGATCAGGGAACAACTTGTGAATGACTCTGACAGGTTCTTTGCCATCTCTACATACATCTATGCCACAATGGCTGCAATTGCAGGCGGGACAGCTATCTGAAATACAGATAGAAGGAGCCATCTTATAGACAAGCTAACCTACAGAGGTGGGCAAAGATCAAATCGATCTAGATCAGTCCAGATCAAGGTCAGATCGATCTAAACTTTTTGCGAAAATTCGATTGCGCGTATCAGAATCTATCTTTTATCGGCTCAATCGCTCAGAACCATACTTGGACACGCAAAAAAAAGAGCGGCAGCGGCGGCGGCGAGCGGCGGGCTGCCAAAAAAACAGCGGCAGCGGCGAAAAAAGCGGCGGCGGCGGCGACGGAAGGGCCAAAAAGCCGCGGCGGCGGCAGCGGCAGCGGCAGCGGCGGGAAAAAAATAACAGCGGCGGTGGCAACGGCGGGTCAAAAATGAGCGGCGACGCTAGCGGCGTGTGAAAAAATCTCATTTGCTATTTTATTTAAAAAATTTGAGTCTTTTATTATGAAAATTATGTAATTCAAACTAATAGAAAATTTTTTTAAACAATTAACTTGGGAATTTAATCAAAAATTATTTGAAGGTTCAAACAAGTGGCGAAAGCAGCGACGGCAACCGAAAGAAAAGCGGCGGAGGCAGCGGCGGAGATTAAAAATTGAGCGGCGGCGGCAGCGGCGGCTGAAAAAAGCAGCGGCGAACGACGCGGCGAGCGGCGCCGTTTGCCGCTCGCCGCTCGCCGCCAGCGGCGCCGCCCGTCCAAGTATGCTCAGAACCACTAAAAAAACTGGTTCAGGATGATATAATGCTGGTCGGGAGTGGTTTAGAGTGGTTCTGAATGGTTCAGGGTGATATTTTGAGCGATAGAGCGGCACAAACGATTAGCGCAATCGAATTTTCGCATTCGAATTATCCCCCAAAAAACTAACTTTCAGTGGCTTTTGGCTTTTCCAGGGTGACATTCTGAGCGATCCAAGTTATTTTCAGACTATAAAATTCAAATTCCCGCAAAATTTTTGGCTATTTTGACAATATTTTTGTCAGATCATATCAGGGGCAGCAGACAATTGCGCAAAATGCTGAAAAGGCTGAAGATTGCTATGACTAATATTACACCCTGCATTTTCAATCAGAATCGTGGTGCTATGTTCACTTGTGTACTGTAATATCTCTAACAATCTGACATGCTGGTTTTTAACAGGAAATCTGGTAAGTTGATTTTGGCGCAATCTGCATTTGCGCAATCGTCCGCTGCCCCATATCAGATCAGATCGATCTAGATCGATCTGATCTGATCTTTGCCCACCCCTGCTTACCTAGAGCAGTAAATGTAGTTTGAATTGACTTGGAATTGTTTGTTTTAGTTTGTGAAAGTAGGCTGTCTTTTGCGATAGTGTTGCTCACAGAATACTGACAGATTTCTAGCTTCCAAACTAAATCGACTACTGTGTTGACAGCATTGTACTGGTGCCAACACTGCAAGCCTCTAAAAAGTGGTAAAATCATGATGCGAACTCAAAATTTTAGAGAAAAGTATTTGGTTGATTCATAATTAATGCGGATTTTTGTTGCCTTATGATTCTTTTGATCTATTTTTTCTTTAAATTTGCTTTTTTGTTTTAAAGTATGCCCTGGCTTTTAGTTAAGAAGAATGCGCGTCGAAAACCACCTTCACATTCGCCATATCATGCTCTACCACTTCGAGAAAGGATGGAGGGCAGCGCAGTCTTTTCGCGACATTGTCGAACTCTTTGGCGAAGAGGCGATCAGTCAAAGTCAGGTGGAAAGATGGTTCAAGCGTTTCAAATCCGGTGACACAAGCTTGCAAGATGAGAAAGGAAGAGGTCGCCCATCTGACTTTTTTGTCACCGGATTTGAAACGCTTGAACCATCTTTCCACTTGACTTTGACTGATCGCCAAAGAGTTCGACAATATCGCGAAAAGACTGCGCTGGCCTCCATCCTTTCTCGAAGTGGTAGAGCTTCAAAACAAAAAAGCAAATTTAAAGAAGAAATAGATCAAAAGAATCATAAGGCAACAAAAATCCGCATTAATTATGAATCAACCCAATACATCTGGCCAAAAAAATACAACTTGGTAATTTTTCGTCAAAAAATGCCATTTTATCTAGTGCTTATTGATTTTTGAGCACTGAAAAAAAGATTTTGACGTAAAACCTCAAAATTGAAAAAGATTTCGGGTTCCAAAAAAGTACAAATCTTTTTAAAAAGTACGTTTCGATACCCTGAGTAAAATTATTATTTCGATATAAAGAGGCGGAAAATTGCTTAAAAGCGCATGCCCGTGCGTGCCAGCAAATAAAGAGGAGACCAGCAGTGCTTTTCTTTCTCGAACATTTTTTGTAAGCATTCTCACCTAGCTTTTTGAACTTTTCTATCAAAATTCAAAAGTTAGTAGTCAAAAATAGTAGAGTCTGGATAGAGTGATCACCCTAGGGACCCACTAAAGTGATCTCTATAAAGAGGTGGGCATTTTATAGAGGTCTACTTTTAGTATATTTCCTTTTAAGCGATCCAATATAAGGCGAGCCTAGTGATCACTCTATCGAGACTCCACTGTATACGATCATTAATATCAAATTTAATGCAAAGTGAGTAAAAATGGATCGATTTGAAAAACCTTTTGATCCCTGCCGTTATTTGCGGTAGTGCTGAGGAAATAGGGTTTTGCAGTGTTGCAGTGCACTATTTTTCAATGACCCGTGGTGCAGTGCACTGTTTTACGGTGATGCAGTATACTGCAGTATTTGGCAATACTTTGACAAAATAAATCAAAAATCAAGTCAATCAAACATTTTATTGCTTTCCAAAAATAATAAAAACAAAAGAAGAGAAAAGGCTAGTACAGATAATGGAGCAGCGGCAGACCTTTGTTGAGAAAAACAAGCATCTCTGCATTCTTTGGTGCCAGGCTGAATCTTCTGTAGTGCAAGACATCCAGTACGACCGAGAAAAGCTGTTCACTGACAACACTGGTACAAGGAGAATTAATTTATGCCCAACCATCCAATATTCCATGCAATCGACATCAGACCGTTGACATTCTTCCATGTAGGCGTTGATCTGTAATTATAATTGAGTCGATAGTCTCTTAGTGGCGCTTGCTTCGTATTGGTAAATATAAAGCATTCAATCAAAAAAGTGTAAGCAAACGATACAAGGTAATAAAAATACAGACAAATTTTGCGGTGTAATAAAAAAAACTCTGCAGTGTAAAACTGCAGTATTTTAACGCGGCGCAGTGCAGTGTTGCAGTATTTTAAACAGATGCACTCAGGGTGGCCATATCATTTTTTGGAAAAGAGGGCATGCGATCACAAAAAAAGGCATTTACAAGTAAAAATTTTGAAAAAAGGGCATCATGAATATTTCTACTACGCAACACTTAAGCTAGTTCAACATGCAAAAAATTGCACAAAACGACACTTTCAGAATTTTAAACACAACAAGTAAAGCATTCCGTTCATGTAGAAGTTTTACTCGATTTTGCAATTATCTGTCCTTTTTTGTCAAATAAAAAAGGGCGAAAATTTCAAAAAAGGGCATTTGCCCTTCAAAAAGGGCATTATGGCCACCATGGATGCACTGCAGTATTGCAGTGCAGTAATTTTGCTCAATTTTGTGCAGTGCAGCACTAATTTGCGGTATCGCGCACGGACATGCAAAATTTTAGACACTTAGAGTTTGAAAAATTACAATTTTTTAAAGTACAGATATCACCATTGCTATGCCGGCTCTTTTTTCAACAAAAAGCACAAATCACACATAATTTTAAATTCAAATTATTTTTTCGTCTTCCAGAGAGCTCAATACATAGGTAACTGACCTATAGACTAGATCAGTGGGTAATATCATGTGTTCGAACTGCTTTCTAGGCTCATTTAACCTTTCTGTAGCACAACTTAGAGCATCCACAATTACTTCTGGGCTTTCACAACAGACAGGATCTAGAATAGCTACATTGGTGGAGTTCTCTATGCCATAAGCATGGAAACCAGCCAGCCATTGCTGCTCTTTACATCCCTCAGGCCAACCATTACACTGTGGGGTCGAAGCTAGTTTGTCACATTTTATCTTAATCCTTTTTTCGTATTCAACCAAAAGGCGCTACCGAGTATACCCCCCATTTTTAAGCATTTCCTACACGTTGAGCACGATAAAAAAGGTGTTTTCACTTACTTTTTTCTATAAAAAATCGATTTTTTTTTAAATCTTGAATTTTGGTATTTGTAGTTGATTTCTGTTTATTATAACT
The DNA here is from genome assembly GCA_029231635.1 of Ditylenchus weischeri. Taxonomy (NCBI): domain Eukaryota; kingdom Metazoa; phylum Nematoda; class Chromadorea; order Rhabditida; family Anguinidae; genus Ditylenchus; species Ditylenchus weischeri. The sequence continues at coordinate 13,685 of JAMRYI010000576.1, forward strand.
TAGTAAATCAGATGTTGAAGGTACCTTTGATCAAAAAAAGGCCCCCGAAGAGGGCGCAGGGGGCTTGGTTGCATGGGGTTGAGATGCGCACACGCACATACCTTAGACATAATTCCGAGCAAGACTTTTGATCAAAAACGCATTAAGAGGTACTTTTTGCCAAGTCCCATGTGGAAAAACAGGGTAAAACAGCCAAATGGTCGAAATTTCAAAATGCCCGAAACTCAATTTTTTATAGACCAGAACTCAAAAATAATGTCTTTTTTGAACTTCTGAGGTGATTTTAGGTTGATATGGGGTGTTTGGAAACACCTAAAAAAAATTCATTGGGGGAGGGGGGTTATACTCCGGTAGGGTCAACCAAAATTTAGGTGTTCGAAAACTCTTTTTTTTTACTTTTTAACCAGATTTCGAAGTCTTTTGGCAGTTGTCTTTGTTTGATCTTGTGCAAAAATTTGCAAGGACTCTGATTTCGCCAGCCGTTCTTCGAAAACTCTATAGTTTTGCCAATAAGGATCGGCGAGTCTCGCCCTTGCTTTCAATAAAAAGGTTGGTTATATCGAAACTCAATCGCAACTATAAAATTTAAAAACGATTAGAAAAATCGGAATCCTTGCGATTTTCTGAGTAGTTCGACCAAGGACCACGTTCAAAAAACTTTGCAATAAGGGATAAAAAAAAGTATCGAACCCTAGTTTAATTAGGAAAAACTTGCTGTAGTTGTGTTTTGGAGTTGCATGATCGGCTGGCACTCCACACTAAGCGAGCCCGCCTTGCCTCTTTGATGGGCAGAATTGGAGCGTCTAATGGCCGTTACTCTGTAACCTGGTTTGCAGGCTAGAGTAAAATCTTCTGAGGCACCCACTAGTATGCCACATAATACATGTAGGACACAAAATACAAATAATTGCATTTTAATTTCTTCAATAATAATTCGAGTAATTCAAGAGAAACGATTGCGCAAATTGATCAAAAAAGGAAAATCAAATCTCGTTTTTGAGTCACTCCAAGAAAGGAATCTATAGTGATTGTCATGCATTTATCTTCTTCAATTCTAGTTTTGTCTACTTTTGCGCTAGTTGCTTCAAAATTTTTTATGTTTGTAATTTTTAGTGCGCAAATTCCTTTGCAACAAAATTTTGTACGGCTTTAGCCAAAACCACAGGGTACCAAGCAGTTCGAAAAAATTCCAATAATGGTCGAATATTTTTCCTCTGATGTTTCTAGAGTGTTTTGATCAGTTTTTGTCAAAAATCATAATTTTACAAAAAAAGGCTTGACTTGGGGAGCACCAAAGTAACAAGAAATGTGGCCAGTGTTGCCAATTTGGCTCGCTCGAACCACAAAAGATGGTACAAATCGCAGAACTTGCATGACATATTGCGCGCGAGCTATTTGGCTCGCGCGCACTTTAATTTGGCTCGTGATTTTCTCGCGTATTTTTTTTTTAAATGCTGTCTCTCGCGAGCCAAATTGCCAACATTGAGTGTAACCTTGGGCACCCAAAGCAATTTTTACGAAAAAATTATTTTTGTCAACAATGCCAAATTGCTGTAGAAACATCGTAAAACTACAGGGTGGAGCAAGTATTTTTGGGTTTTTGAAATGGCTGTATTTTTTAAATTTTATGAACAAAACAAACAGATTTTTTTTATCAGTTACAGAAAGACGGGAGTTTTTTTTTAATACCAAACTTGTCTATTAGTCTATCTGATTCTTTACAAATTTTTGATTTTAACGGGTGGTCAAAAAGTTCCCGATGGATTTTCAAAGCTTCATTTTTTATCATTTTTCTTATCATATCTCTGATCTGTTGATACCATTTTATAGCCCTGAAACTCCTCTTTCATTTGATATATCATTCTACTAATACAGTTTAACAAATATGGCTGACCTACGCGCTGGAATAGTTAGACTGCATCAGCAAGGTTACAAGGTGATGGAAATAAGTCGCATGCTCAACTGTGCTCAATCAACTGTCTCGGATGCCATCAAGCGATTTACGGAGACAGGCAGCAATGAAGACAGACCAAGAAGCGGGCGCCCATCAACTGCTTTGACGGAGGAAAACATCCAACTGATAGCCGACAGGATTTGCTACTGCAACGACTGCAACTTTCCAAAACGATTAAAGAAATGTATTGATGCAAATGGTGGTCAGTTAGTGCAATATGGTGTTCAGTACTCAGGAAAAAGCCTTCTGTGTGGTTGAATTCGGCAAGTTGGGAAGTTGGGTTGCTGTGCAGAGAAGTTTCAAGCGCCAGTATCGCCTTCCACCTCGTGCGATGGTTCCTCACGAATATAGCATTAAGAAGCACGAAGATAGCCTTCTTTTGGCCGAAAAGTGCCTTCTTTTTTGAGTTTTAGAGAACAAAAGTTGAATAGCGCTGAATATCTAAACAATTTTTTTCAAAGTGATGAAACCATCAGATAGCCCTGCGATTCTAGTCTCTAATGACGTATCATTTGTTGCAACATCTTTTCAAAATCTAGCACAAAAACGTTAAAGTATGAGGCAATAATTTGATTTGCAACAAATGATACGCCGTTAGAAACTAGAATCGCAGGGCTACCTGATAGTATTATCTTTGGAAAAAAAATTGTTTGGATGTTTACCTCTTTGACTAAAAGAAAAAAGAAGGCACTTTTCAGCAAAAAGAACGCAGATTTTAGATTTCTCCTTAGCCCATTAATGCGCACGTGTACCTAAATGTCCTAAAAATTGCCTTGGTCCCCCCTATGAAATTTTTGAATTTTGAAGGTTGAATATTTTTTGTTTTTCTTTTCATAGTTTTACGTCGAAAAAACATCATTTCGGGCAATTTGGGGCGTACCAAAAATTCCAAAAAAAACTCAAATTTTTCGAAAAATTCGGCCAAATATGGGTTAAAAAACCCTGTAAAAAGTATAAAAAATTTGTATTTATTAAAAATTTGACGTAAAGTACAATATATTTTTCTACATAAGCGAGCATAACTTTTTGCGACTATTTGTTTTCTCGTCCTCTTCTTGGGCGACGAGAAGTGTTAGATGTCTCTTTTTCTCTAGGGCTAGCAAGCTTTGAAAAAGTCTGTAAACAAGATTTTATGTATGAAATAATTAACTAGGAGACGTACTCAGTGACGTTCTCGTTATTCTTGGCACTTGTCTCAATAAAACCACAGCCCCAACGCTCTGCCAGTTTAGCACCGGTTTCACTTGAAACTTCTCTTTTCTGTAAACATTATTTTTTTTAGTATAAATACGTAAAAGCCGACATAAGTAAAAAAGAAAATTATTTTACAGTATTTTCACCGTAAAGCCCAGTACCTCTCGAAAATTGTACTTTTAAATAAAAGTACCATTTTTAGCTGAAAATTTTCTGAGGCACCCAGTAGGCGAAAATTCCTCAGCAACTGAATCATAGCAGAATTTGAAAAAAATACTTAGTCGCTGAGATATGACCTTAAGGTGGAGTAAAGTTAAATGGTCATTTTTTAAAATATTGACACTCCAACTTTAAGTCATATCTCAGCGACTAAGTATTTTTTTCAAATTCTGCTTTATGATTCAGATTGCTGAGGAATTTTCGCCTACTGGGGTGCCTCAGAATAAAAATTCTCAGCTGAAAATGGGTACTTTTATTTAAAAGTACAAAAAAGTTTTCGAGGGGGTTTGCACTTGGGACTTTTCACGACTTTTTGATCACATTTGCAGTCAAACCTGGGTTATCCGACACCCAAAGGGACCGCCCTTATGGTGTCGGATAAACGAGGTGTCGGTTAAACGAGGTGTCGGATGACTGGAATGTAGGTTTACCAGGCCAACCAAATCGGGCTCATGGTGTCGGATAAAAGAGGGTGTCGGTTAGCTGGGGTGTCGGATAACCCAGGTTTGACTGTACCGTATTTCTTCTATTAGGACCACCCGGGTGGCTTATTTTTAAACCTCCCGAAAATCAAAAAGAATTCGATTTCAATCCCGAAATGTGCTCAACAAAAATCTAATCAGCTGAATCGGTGGAGCTTGTGGCAGCTAAGAAAATTCAACAAGCAACAATTGTAAGCAGGACTACAAAATCTTGACCTATTGTTTTTTGCTAAAATAACCCTTCAAGCCTAATGACCCCGGAGGCGCAGGAGGCATGAACAAATATAACATGCTTCATCTTGTAAAAACACAGAGGCTGTATTTACACTGCCTTGATCAATATTTGATCAAGGTTTCATTGCATAAAAAATCTTGATCAGGCATTGATCAATACTTGATCAAGTACTACTATAAATTCTCCCAGTCAAATTATTTTGAATTATTTGGAAAAAAAAAGGGAGGATGAGTTTTATAAATGAGTTTTGCTATTTGAAACCTACCGTATTTTCTCTATTAATCCCCCACTCTCTAATGAACCCACACCCCTCGTTTTTTGACTAATTTTTCAGAGTTAGGGCCATTTTTGATTTACAATTTCAAGATTTTTCCGGGGTTGAAAAATAATCCCCCATGGGGGTTTAATAGACAAAATACGGTATTTACTTTAGTTGGGCCACCTATTTCCAATTTTTCCCCCAATTTTTTTAAGAATTTTTTCCAAAATTCATTTTTTTCCTATTGTTTTCATATTAGGTTGTCCAATAAGTTTTGAGAGTAGTGGATTCGCTTTATTTCAAAGTGCATATTTGCACATTTGACAATGATGTCTTGTCATATATAATTTTGTAGCCCGTTCTCTCCTCTTTGAATGTCGTATTAACCGGCTCTTTGTTATAACAAAATTGGACCAAAATAAAAACAAATAATTTCTCAAGTTTGGTAAATTTATGCACATTTTTTGTTTTCCTTTTTGATCCTATTTTTAATAACAAAAATTGTTCAATATCACATTTGAAAGAACAGAGAACGGGCTACAAAATGGTATATGACACGTAAAGACATCATTGTCAAATGTGCCAAATGATGCACTTTAAAAATTAAAGCGAATCCACGTGCTTTTTCTCAAAACTTATTGGACGACCTAATACGTAGAAATCAGAGCAGATAGTACAAGTGGGGTCATTGAACTTTTAATTAGATGAGTAAAATTAATATCTGAATGTTCCAACCAACTAAAAACTAAGGAATTAAATTTTTTAAAGTGTCATAAGTAGGGTCGAAATTTTCGGGCACTTATGTACCTGGGGGCTTTTTAGTTAACTGTGAATAGTGTTTAAATGTCCCCTAAGTAATTTTTATACGCTAAAAACGATAAAAAAAGGTTTTTTTTCTAACATTTTTCCCTATTAAAAATTAGGTTTTTGAAATTTTTTTTTGTTGCCACAGGACCACCAGTTGCCACAGGACCACCAGTTGCCACAGGACCACCAGTTGCCACAGGACCACCAGTTGCCACAGGACCACCAGTTGCCACAGGACCACCAGTTGCCACAGGACCACCAGTTGCCACAGGACCACCAGTTGCCACAGGACCACCAGTTGCCACAGGACCACCAGTTGCCACAGGGCCACCAGTTGCCACAGGACCACCAGTTGCCACAGGACCACCAGTTGCCACAGGACCACCAGTTGCCACAGGACCACCAGTTGCCTTGGTCCTCTAAGTTAAAATGTTTTATAGTGTGATGTCCTACCACATTTCACTAGAGCTAGGCAAAAAAGCTTGGAAAAAAGCTTTTTATCGTACCTTTTTTATCCCCTTCGGGGGCGCAGGGGACTTGGTTGGTTAGAGATGCACACACCCACATACCTTAGACATAATTCCGAGCAAAACTCTTGATCATAAAATGCATGAAGGAGCTTTTTTGCCTAGCTCTAGTGATCAAAATGTGGTAGGACATCACACTATAAAACATTTTAACTTAGAGGACCAAGGCAACTGGTGGTCCTGTGGCAACAAAAAAAAATTTTCAAAAACCTAATTTTTAATAGGGAAAAATTAGAGTAGTGCGGTTACGGTTAATTTCTCACTACCCGGTTTTCGGTTAACCGCATTTTTTCGTACCCGGTTTTCGGTTAATTGGGCAAAAACTGGTCCGGTTCGGTTAACCGACACGGTCGGTCGGTTAACCGACCGACCGTGCACCACCCTAGGAAAAATGTTAGAAGAAAAAACCTTTTTTATCGTTTTTAGCGTATAAAAATTACTTAGGAGACATTTAAACACTATTCACAGTTAACTAAAAAAGGCCCCTCCAGGTACATAAGTACCAATTTTCGAATATTCGATTCGAGTCGATATTCGAAAAAAGTCGAATATTTTCGAATAATATTCAAAAATTTCGAATATTCGAGTCGACAACCCTAGTCATAAAACACTGCCTTTATCGTTTCGAGGGCAAGATAAACTCTTAGAACAACTAAAACAATAAACTTGGGATTTTATATAGAAATTGAACCCCCTAAATTACTTGTTCCATCCCAGATTCTAAACCAAACATCCTTTCAACAGTCCTAGAATCCACAAGTAAATAGTTTGACTTGCCTGAGCCTCGTCCTTTTTATTGCCTACTAACATAATAGGCACATCCATCATTTGGTCGCCTTTGACCTCCTTCAAAGTCAATAGAATTGGCGCTAGCTCCTCTAAACTCTGGCGTGACGTCACCGAGTAGACAATTATAAATGCATGTCCTTTGGATATGGACAGCCTTTGCATGGCCGGGAATTGGTGACTGCCAGTTGTGTCGATTACATGTAGAGTGCACACAGATTTGACTACATTCTTTTGGTTGCAAGTGATTACCTAGAGCAATTTTTATTAGTTGTTTTCTGTCTGTAAAAAATTCAGGACTTCATGCACGTTCACAATGAGTGTCGACCTGAGTGCGGAATTTAGCGTTCTTTTAACGCGGGAAGGGCTGTAAATTTTTTTCTATATTGAAATTTTTTCTGTTATGGCTCTATCACATTTGAAGGTATAAATGTAAATGTAAGTGTAAGTGTAAATGTTTTTGGTATTGTGAAGACACCTTACATTTACACTTACCCCTTCACAATACAAATGTAAATGTAAATGCAAATATTTTACTTATTAATTTTTATTGCTAAAATCCTGCTTATTTATCAACAAATATATATTTTTTGAATTTTAAGATAAAAATTATCATAAAAATTAGTGTATTAAGACACTCGTCTTCTCTGGCTAGGGAGTCTATTGAATTAGAAGAGGAACATGAAGTAGACATCCATGACAGCTCTGGTTTAGACAGCTACCAGGACTCGCCAGCTGAATCTCGTCCAACAAGTGAACGCAATTCACCAGTTCCAACACGCAAGAGAAAGAATTTTGAGGAGGCTATCCTTGCAACTCTTACCAAGATCAACTCGTCTCCAAGCGTAGATATCTCTTCCAGTGCAAAGACGGTTGATGAGATTTACAAGCGAATCCAGAACGCAGAGCAGCCGAAAACTCTTGGAATTCAAAAAGACATCAACAAAATTTGTAGTGAGTATGAAGAGTGGCTTGTCAACCGAGAATAGTTCATTAGTATTTCAGATAAAAATATCGATATTTGTTTTTAAAAATCCATATTTGTTAAAAAAAAAACACATATTTAGCAATAAAAACGAAAATAAGTGAAAACTTTGCATTTACACTTACATTGGTATTGAGAAACCGTAAGTGTAAATGTAAGTGTAAGTGTAAATGTTTTTGGTATTGTGAAGACACCTTACATTTACACTTACATTTACACTTACACTTACATTTACACCTTCAATTGTGATAGAGCCATTACAGTCTGAGTCCTGCTAACCCGGCACCACTGGGACCGGCAAAAAGTGCCGGGTTAGCGGGGGTGCCGGGTTAGCGGTGGTATTATTTTATCGGGCCTTAATCGACCCTCTATATAATCACCCTTTATTCAACTATTTTAAGAGGGGTAAAGGGTTGTATAGGAGGGAAGGGAAAAAGAGGGCCACTAATGAAAAGGTCACACTAACAAGAAGATGTTGAGCATAGTTTTGAATACTGGGGCCTACCGCATACAGAAAAATTTGACGCAAATTGAAAAATGTTGTAAACTATGATAGATGCCGGTTTATTGGGGTAATTTTTATTGACGGACCAGTCTTAGGTGCCGGGTTACTGGGGTGCCGGGTTATCGGGTGCCGGGTTATTGGGGGTAAACTTTGTTGATTTTCTTTGCCAGCCAACCAAATTTTTAAAAAGTGCCGGGTTATTGGGGTGCCGGGTTAGCGGGACTTGACTGTACTACCACTTTCAAAAACTACAAAATGAGCTACAGTCAAACCTCGTTTATACGGCACCCCAAAGTTAGTTCCTTTGTCCGACATTCTTTAGCTTTTCGAAGACTTTTGCTAAATGTGATTCGCCAGTGTAGTCCGAAATATTGCAAGGATTCTGTTTTTGCCGGTCGTTTTTCCAAAATTTTTAAATTTTGTCATAAAGACCCGCGAACCTCGGTTATCCGGCACCCCTTTTTGAAAATCATTTAAAGATTTTGAAAAAACGAATGGCAAAACCAGAATCCTTGCGATATTTCGGACTAGACTGGCGAATCACATTTAGCAAACGACTTCGAAAATTGAGCTAAAGAAAGTGTCGGACCCTAGGCGGGAATGAACTGTTGGGGGTGCCATCTAACCGAGGTTTGACTGTATTAACAAGCTAGATCTTATAAAAATAATTAAATTCGCACTCAGGTCGGCACTCAGGCCCAGACCCTGTCGAGTGTCGACCTGAGTGCGGATCTAAGAATGTTTATCTGAAACTTTTCAAACAGATGTAGCTTGTTTTGTGTTCCTGTGTCTAAGCTACAAAATGGTGGTACAGTCAAACCTGGATAAACCTCCACCCATGGGGACGCCGATTTGGTGGCGGTTTATTGAGGGTGCCATTTTCCTAAAAATGTCGTGTGCCTGACCAAGTCGGGTGACCATAGGGTGGCGGTTTAATCAGGGTGGCGGTTTATCCAGGTTTGACTGTAATAGAAAAAAATTGTATATAGAAAAAATTACACCCTTTCCCGCGTTAAAACAACGCTAAATCCCGCACTCATTGTGAACGGGCCTTTAGTGTTTCATAATTTTGAAGTTAAATAACCTGAGTATAAGTGTCTTCTACGGTAGGCACATATTCATTCACTAAAAAAGAGATAAGAAAAGTGAACAGTTTTTCATATCGATATAGTAAGAGGGTTGTCGAGCCCTCGACATTTTAGAGCCCTCGGCTTGACTCGGGATCAGGGGTGGACACGGGCCCAAAAATTCACGGCCCGGCCCAGCCCGGCCCGTGGAAATATGGCCCGGCCCGGGCCGGGCCGTGTCCACCCCTGCTCGGGATCAAAACTTTGGAGGGCTAAGCTCAGTGCGAGGCTCAAAAAAGTCAAGCTTCGAGCCGAAAGCTCAATGTCGAGCCTCCTGCTCGACAACCCTAATAAAAAGCCTTACTAAAAGTATTTTTAATAAATCTCAGTACAATAGATGATTTGCCCACTCCGCCTGCACCAAATACAGCTACTTTATAGTCGGCACTGGCAGCAGCGGCAGCCGACTGATCGGGTTGCAGAGGTACACCAGACCCAGCAGGTGCTGGAGATGATGGTGGAGGGGTAGGGGTAGAAGAAAGCGTCACCTTTTTCCTAAAACCGTATTTATAAAAAAGTGTTACCTCGATTTTGAGGTCTTTTGCGAAGTTTGTGAATTTCGAAATTCTGTTGTTGAATACCGTATGTGCTCTATTAATCGAGCACGTCAAAATTTAAAAAAAAAAACTTGTTTGTGGCATTGTGTTTTTGACGAATTTTTCGAAAACTTTTCTCAGGCCACGGCTTTTCAAAATGCCCAATCTTGTTCGGTTTGAGTTTTTAGACGTGTTTGCATGGCGCAGTGGTAAAGCTTACCGTCACACGATTTTACATAACAAAGTAGGCCATTTTCCGGTATAGAGACGTTTCCTCTAAAATTAAACTTTTTTTCATCTTCGAGGAAACTTTTCCAAATTTGAAGCTTGGTCCCCCTGTTGATTTTTTTCAACTTTTTTCGATTTTTCGAATTTTTACGCGTTTAGGCTTAGGCTCAGGGTAGGCCAGCGCATGTTAGCACGGACTCAAACGTGCGGTTTAAAAATGTTTTTTGAACTAAAATTTTTTTGCAAAAAAATCAACAGGGGGGACCAAGGCATGAAAAACGGACACCTCCGCTTTTTCAAAAATTTTTCCAATTTTTCATGATCAGCCCATTTGACATGAAATTGAAAAGTAGACATAGGTCATAAAGATCAGATTTTCATATTTTAGTTAAAAATTTTGAGTACAAGCCCGATGAAAGTCCAGTATGACGTCAAATATTAGGCAAAAAGCTATGATGAAACTTCTTTTGTATGTAGATGCCGAGGTTTGCATTTCGGAGGGTGGGTTATACACCAAAAGAGTACTTCAGAAAATACAAATCAAATTTTTTAAATACAGAATTTAGAAAACTAGAAGTCATTTTAAGTCTGGAACACGTTTTTCTGGTCAGATTTGCTTATTTCAGAGAAGTTTCTTATTTCCCGTAAAAATTTTCTGTTTTAACGGTTTGGAAAGCCGGGCAGGCAAGATACTACTCATTTTGTAGCTCATCTCACTGGCTACAAGATGTGTGGTAATTTGCTCAAAAGGGGTCAAAAGCACAATACCGCAAACACGTTTTTTAAATTCTGAATTTCTAATACATCATACCGTAAAACCTCTATTAAACGGCCCCCCTACAGTTAACTATTTTCAAATTTGTTTTGGTTTTTTAACCCCAACATTGTTTATTTTTTAAGACGTACGACAACTCATTTTGTAGAGTTTGGAAAGATCTACAAAATGAGTGGTCATTTTAAAAATAAACAATGTTGGTTAAAACCAAAACAAATTTGAAAATAATTAACTGTAGGGGGGTCCGTTTAATAGAGGTTTTACGGTATACAGGGTGCGCCATAAAAAATCTGTATTAAAACACAGCAATATCAAAAAAGCAAAAACACCATAAGAAAGCCCAGACAATTCTGCACAAGATACCTAATTCGGATTTCAAAATAACAATCATTTGGTTTGACAGAGGCACGCATTCTTTTTCGCCAACTTTCGACCAGCTAGGCGAACAAATTCACCAATTTAATTGGCTTGCCGCACCCTGTAAATTGCCCTTGCTTGTAACTCAAAAAGAAGCATTCTAATGCCCTGACTAATGTCTATAAAATTTGTGTTGAACTACAATTTTTTTTCGATTATACAAGAAGATATGACGATTTTAATGAAGGTCGCTTTTTAGCACAAAATATAAAAAATGTAGCAAACGTTGAGAAAAATTAAGATAGAAGTCATCAAAACAGTTATATTTTTTTCTTAAACCAACGAAACAATCTCGCTCACCACTTATTTTGAAGCCAAGAACACGGGATTTTGAATGACCACTAAACTGACCACAACTGTTACACAGAGTGTGGCAAAACAACTAAATTAAATTTGAATTTGCTCGCCTCGCTGGTCGAAAGTTTTCAAAAAAAAGAAGGCATGCCTCTGTCAAACCAAATGATTGTTATTTCGAGATACGAATTAGGTATCTTGTGCAGAATTGTCTGGGCTTTCTTATGGTGTTTTTGCTTTTTCGATATTGCTATGTTTCAATAAAGACTTTTGAAGTTTTATGTCCGTGTCAGGACTTTTGGTGCACCCTGTACAGCATCTTACAGCAGCGCTGCACCGGATATCTTATATAGTATTTGGCATGTGTGGGTGGGTGGGTAACGCTTTTTTACTTCGAAGGCCAGAACGAGTCGTAGATAGCGAAATCACTTTTGTCGCTAATACCATCGTGTTCCCCAGAATGTCAGCTTTCGTTTTAAAAAAAGAACAGGCGAAAAAAATGAGTTCTAATAGGGGATATACCTATTTTTATGAATGAAGTCATAGCCCCTCATTGAAATTTCGAAATAGCTGTACTATACAAATAACTGTACTGTACTTTACTATAGAGGCGCCGATAGGCGCCTGTGGTCCCTTGTTTATTTATACTGGGGTTGAGTGATAGCCAAGCTATCTCAAAATGGCTGGCCATTTGACCAACCCTTTCAACTTTGGACCATGAAAGCATTTCCAACTGTGCAAATTTATAGTAAAATTAACTGTCCAAATAGCCGGCCATATGGCCGACTTCAAAATAGCTGGCCATTTGCCCAACCCTAATTTATACATGACCCACCTTCTACCACTTCCCCCATGACCTTCAGCATTGGCTTCTGATTGCTGCCCAGAGGTGGTTTTTGACGGGGTTGACGCCGTAGTGCTCGGTTAACTAACTCACTAAAGCCTTCAAAGCCTAAGTCACAGTCTAGGTGAAATACAGACGCGGCTAATGAGCAGAAACTTGTTTAGCACTGGCGGATCACAAGTGAATTAGCAATGGAAAAAGCATGAAGGACTGCTTTCACTAATTACATTAGTGCACACCACTGAAATTTAAAAAAAAAATTAACAAGAATAATAGACAAAAACAGCAATAGTAGGTAGTAATATGAAACAAAAAATAATATGTTGGAAGAAAGTTGAGTAGTAGCAAGAGGGCATTAATCCAGCCAACTGGCTACTGCCCTTTTGGTGTGTATTTGCCTGCCGAGGGCAATGGGTTAGAAGAAACTAAAAATTGTTTTTCAATAAATAATGGGTGCAGGGCAAAAGTTGTGATGCAGTTGGAGCAGACCAGCTCCTAACCTTGGCAGGCATTGGTGTGTGCAAGTGAACTGACAAGTTAGACTTACTAAACTTTGCAAATTTTATTAAAATAAAGCAGTGGAACAGCTGAATACTAGGTGGAAAACAGTGATAGGATAGGCCAGTGTTTTTTTTTGTAAGGAACTAAAAGTGCAAAATGTTCGCTAACAATTTTATTGGGTGGTATTTGATTACGCTGCCCTAATAATAAATTTTGCTGCCAAATTAATCGCGGCCAATTTGAATCTCGGCAGAAAAAGTCAGATCTTTGGATGCATAATTAAATAGGCTTAGGCTGTTGAGGGGGCAGGGCAGGGGCGGTTGGCGTTTTATCGAGAATCGACTGTGGTTTTTTTAATTTTTAGTTATTTTTTTTATTTTTCTTAAATTTTATATGACTAAATGATAAATGATTTATACCGCCCCCCTCGCGAAAGTGCTTTTTGACCACTTTTTTGAACTTATCAGGTCGTAATTAGTACGAAAAACATGTTTTTAGGGCGCGGACGATTATTTGAGAAAAAAATTTTTTTTTTCACAAAAAATATTTTTTGGTCAAAAATTGACATATTTTTTTTTACAATGCCAAAGTGCCGCAAGAAGATCTAGATGAAATTGAGGAAAAGCTGCATTCGATCATTGATTCTTTGTTAATAATAATATATTGAAATCTCTTATGTTTGTCATTTCCTAATTCTTGGAAACTGTTTTCATTGTACTTGTTTGTAAATCCTGTAATTCTTTGGGAAATAAAGAAATTTAAAATAATGATGATTATAAATGACCACTGTTCGGGGCGGATGAGCATCCAATTCTCATGGCCCGCCTACCACATGCAAAAGCAGGGCTATGCAATGTACACTTACGTAGCCCATTTTTTGAGATGTCCAAACGCCAAGCCACTTCTCCTCCCCGGGGCGCGGGGCTTGAGACTTAGAGATGCGCGCCCCCAATCACCTTATAGACTATTCCGAACAATATGCTAAAGTATAACACACTCATTCTCTCTTTTTACATACAGCAGCCATGTGAATTGGTGGATGTATAACTATATTAACGATCATTAATGACCATTTTAGGCAAAAAATATTTTTTCTCAAATAATCGTCCGCGCCCTAAAAACATGTTTTTCGTACTAATTACGACCTGATAAGTTTAAACAAGTGGTCAAAAAGCACTTTCGCGAGGGGGCGGTATAACGAACTCCGGCCATTAAATCTCAGCCAATTTTTTTAGTCATATAAAATTTAAGAAAAATAAAAAAATAACTAAAAATTAAAAAAAAATACAGTCGATTCTCGATAAAACGCCACCCCCCCCCCTCAAGTTCGTTCCCGCCTTGGATCCGACACTTTTTTACCTCAATTTTTGAAATTTATTGCCGAATATAATTCGTCAGCCTGATGCGAAATATCGCGAGGATTCCGATTTTGCGGATCATTTTTTTAAATTTTCAAAACTTTGCCAATAAGACCCGCGCCTCTCGATAACCCGCCACCCTGTTTTGAAATAAGGTGGCCCGCCAATTCAAAAAGTTTTTTTGATCATTGAACTTCTGTGCGGATTTTTTAATTCGTTTTGAAGCAAAACAAAGCCTAGAATTTAATTTTTCAGGTATAGTTTTGTTAAAACCCCATCAAAAAATTCGTAAAGCACTCCTCAGACTCCCACGAGACAAAAATGGCGAGACAAATTTCAACCGGTCTGTAGGAGGAAATTTTCAACTTGACTTTGAGACATTTTATACTCAAAATGATCGGCAGAATCTGGCAAGCATTTTAGTACTAAAAGCTTCCCAACATGTTAGAAAAGTTAAAGTCTCGTGACTTGATCAGGTGTCTCGCGAGTCAGAGTCACGAGATACCTGATCAAGTCACGAGACAAGCTTCAACAACAATCTTTTTTCTAACAAATTTAATACTAAAATGCTTGCCAGATTCTGCTGATCTTTTTGAGCATGAAATGTGTCAAAGACAAGCTGAAACATTTCTCCTACAGACCGGTTGAAATTTGTCTCGCCATTTTTGTCTTGTGGGAGTCTGAGGAGGCCTTACAGAAATCCAATGATTGGGAAAATTGTTTGAATTGGCGGGCACCGATTTTTAACAAGTGAGCAGTTTAAGCCACGGTTTGTCAAATCAAAATTTCGAAATAAAGAAATTTGCTCAAAATAAGTACATTTTAGGGTGTTTTGGCATAGACATGCTATTTTATCCAGTGCTTATTGCTATTTTGGTGCTAAAAATAAGATGTGGACGTGAAATCTTTAGAAAAAATAAGAGTTGCAATCCCAAAATAAAGACAAATCTTATTAATAAGGACGTTTACGTGCCCTGGATTAAAACATAAATAACGCTTGTTGTAGGTGAAAAGCGTGCAGTAGTGAGTCAAATTCTCAAGTCAACCAACAGGGTATCAAATTTTCCTAACACTTTTAAACCGTGATAACTTTTTCCCTCGTTTTCTCAGATCGGCTCAGCTCGCTCTAGCAATTTTTCGATATATATAATTACAAAAACATAACTTTCGGTTGGTCCCCCTTGTGGTTTGGACACGGCTGCCAAGTCAGGGAACCCCAAAATCAGCCAATATTTTTCAGAAATCATCACAAAAATCAGCACTCACAAAACAATTTTAAACAAAATAAGTAGCTGTAAAAACACCGCAAAATACAAAAAAGCATTGTGCGTTTCATAACAAAAAAATTTTTCGGCGTTGTTTTGAGAATCACGCGTAGCATACTGTTAACCAAGCACTATAATTTCGATATAGTCAGTAAATTTTTTTTGATGATTTCAAGGCCTGAAAAAAATCGAAAAAAGACATTTTAAGTAAAAATAAGAGGAAATCAGCAAAAATCAGCAATCAAAAAATTGAAAATCAGTCAAAAAATTGTCAGCATCAAGGGCTCAAAATCAGCCAAATGCTGAGAAATCAGCCCACTTGGCAGCCCTGGATTTGGATCTGAGTGGATCAGAGCAAGCTGAGTGGATCTGTGAAAACAGAGTTTAAAAAGCGGCTATGGGAAAAAGTTATCATGGTTTTTTAGTGTTGGCAAAATTTGATACACCCTGTACATACTAATCATAATATCGACAAAAACATAGGTTTCATAAATATTTTGGGGAAAAATATCAAAATTATGAACCAGGGCTTTCACAGTTCTGGCTGACAAATAACGTATTGTCTCTAATTATACTACCCTCCTCAACTTTGAGCACCTGTATCTCAACCCATAGCTGACATTTTGCAAAGCTTTCTATTGCTTTTTCTTAACTTACATGAGCTTAACTCAGGGTTCCCAGAAGAAAATAAAATAAAAAAGGAGACGGGCCAAATAAAAAAGTAGACGAGCCACAGAAAGGAGATTAGCGGAAAATACCAAAGTGTGTGGAACTTCTACAACTCATCTAGAGGCTCATCTAGAACAGCTAGCAGATTGAAGGTCTTCGTGCCATAAAACTTGTCGTTCTTTTGCTCGACGATCTGTTTAAGACGGACTTGAACTCCCCTGTCGGCATTAAAGAATTTAAAAAAAGTTTCATAAAATGGGAAATCTCGCTAGCTGGCATTAACAAACCTGATTATCATCGTGAGGAGCTTCTTCTCCTTGTGATTGGACGCGTCGATTGAGATTTAGAAGGGTTTTTCACCGAGCGACTCCATAAGCTGTTCCACCGAGAAAAGACCGAGCACTCCTGAAAAAATTAATTTGTCTGTTCAAACTTCTGTAAACTACCAACCTGTGATGGTCTTAGCCGTCTTCGTCTCAGCTAATGAGAACTGGCGAGAACATGGCGTGCAGTAAGCAAAATCATCCCTTCTTACTTCGCTTCTTCTCGAGAAAGACACTCTTGTATTTGCGCTTGAAAGTCATTGCGAGAGCCTAAAATCGGTTATTAATCGTGAGTTGTTCCTTCGTAACGACGCGAGATGTCTTTCAATCATTTACGAGGTAAATCGCTTTCGAAGAGTTGCTTTGTAAAGTCGTTTTCGTCGCGCCCAATTGGCGATAGGAGGCAATAAGAAGCGTCGACGACGATAGAAGGCGAATCATAGTGTTGATTCCATTTCTTTTGAAGGCGCTTTCGAAGACGACTTTCAAAGACCAAACAAAGAGAACGTTGTTTTCGTCGCTCATTGTTTAGACTGAAAAAAAGGAGAAAAAATAAAAAAGGAGAGGCACCCTCAAAAAAAGGAGAAACCTTTTTAAAAAGGAGGTCTGGGAACCCCAATCAATTTTTGTTGAACCCCCAAAAATCTTCAGATCGTCCACAAAATTTTCAAATTGAAAAATAAAGGATATATGGTAAGTGTGTAAAATTCAAGAGTAACTGTAATTAGTTGTTGTTAAAAATAGCAAGTGGTCAATTTGAAGCAAGGAATTTTTAGGAATTTAGAATAAAATATGGTTGTGCAAGTAATCCATAAAGCAGTGTTTGTTGTTGTTGTTGTTGCCAAATCCCTAGCGCTAGTGCTGCTGCCTCTTCTAGCTAGTGGTTGTGCTACCAATCATAATAATGTGGTGGCCCGACAGCAAGAGAATTGGCCATTTTTTGGATTTTCATCCAAAACAGAGACACACTGAGTATATTCTTCTTTTTTGGAGGAATAAAGGGGCAGTAAGATTAAGCATTTTTAGAGCAAATTACACTGCCTTTACTGGCAGAAGTCATCAGTCAGGCGTGTCAAAAATCGACGCCTCTTTTCGTGCCTTAGAATAAGGCTATACCAACCTCTAGAGAGCGAGCCTAAATCACGAAACCCAAACAATTACCGCATTTTCTATATTTATAGGCCCGAAACGTCATTGCAAGCCAAAAAGATGTGTAGAGAGCAGAATAGCTACGACGGAAAAATTCAAAAAGTTCTCGAACCAGCATGTATATATACAGTCAACGCTTTTTAAAAAGGTAACAAAAATACTTTCGAATTTTTAAAACTAGAACTTAGAGACACAAAACATGCACAGCATCAAAAAAAGGCAAGGAAAATAGGTTAGGCTCGTTTTGAAGCTCAAATTCGAGAAAATAACAAATTTTTAAAAAATTTTTTTGAATTCAAACATCGAACCGAACCGAAAGTTCGAAAATTTCGAACTTCACATGTGAAGTTTGAAGCAAAAAAAATTATTTTGACGTAAAATAATTTTGTTTCTGAAATTTCACTAAAACTTCAAAAATTAAAAAAAATTGAGATGGCAAAAAATTAAAGATATGACCCATACCGCAAATAGTTAACAATAACTATGCACAGCTAATAATAATTCATGAGTTGTAGTAAGCAAAATTCCACCACATAAATAATAATATTTTTAACCGCTAATAAAACGTAAACAGCACATTGAAAATGGTAAGCTTGAAACGATAAATAATTAATGATCCACATACCAAACAGAGTGACTGTCTTCAATTAAACAAAATCTCTGGAAATAGATTTTGCGTGCATTGTGAAATGCTTTTGCCTATCTTTTGGACAAGTCTAACTTTTAGCGCCTAGACCACAATGTAGACTGGCAAATGAAAGTTTGTAGCCTCCTAATAGCTGCCTACCAAGCTTGAAACAAAGAGAATTAGAGCTTTCCCCACCCACTTTCACTGCTGCCATTCAATGCATTTGCTGCAATTGAATTAAAGTCCATGGCTCGACAACTGCTTGAGGAACAAAAAAGTAAATCAAAACAAATAATTTTAGTAAGTTTTCCATGTGAATAGCAGTTTTTTTACCACCAGTTGGTTTTTTCGGAGAAAAGGAGGTGCACGTGCCCATCCCCCTGCCCCCCCTGGCTACGCCACTGGAATAGGCAGACAAATAAATAGTGTCAGTAGTCTCTTGGATCATGGAATAGATGAATGAAAAGGACCTGTAGCTTTACGTGCATAATTATTTTTGACAGACAAATTTGAGTTTTTAAACTGCGAAGAATGGTGCGTGGACGGGTTATCCGACATTTGTGCGCACGACGGCGCTAAGCGAATTGATACACAAAAATTTGTACAGACACGAAATGTTTTTATATTTTTGTTTGGAAAAGTTTACTTGTTAATTCAAACATTTTTCTATGAAACGACCGCAGTTTTTCTTGATGTCCCATGTACCAACAAAATTAAGTGGTCGTCCACTTGAATCAAAATTTTTTACGTTTTTGGGTTCCAAAACTTGTTTTCTGCACTAATTCGAGCATTCTAAAGATGGTTTGACATTAGTAAAATTAAATTTTGATGGTATTTTTGCAGTTTTCGTAGATCTTGCAAAATATAGTTTTAGTTACTGTCAAACCATCTTTAAAATGCTCGAATTAGTGCAGAAAACAGTTTTTGGAACTCAAAAACCAAGTGTACGACCACTTGGTTTTGTTGGTACATGGGACGTCCAGATTATCCAGCTACCAACACAGTCAGATACACTATAAAAAATAGTCTAATATACAACCTGGGTACTGTCATTAAAGTACTATCATTTAGGGGCTACTATCATTTAGGTGCACTGGAAACTACCATGTACCACCACCCAAATACCACTACCTACACACTTCCACCTACAGTACCGAGTCCTGGTCAGTGCCTTGGTACTACCACCCGAGTACTACTTTCTCTGTGTTACCACCACAATACTACCCCTATGGGATACAAAACTACTCGACGACTGAAGTTCTTGTTAGTCAAGTTTTAGCATTATCAAATCATGTTCAAGACACAATTCTGCATAGGGTACGATGGCCCTAACAGTATTCTAGTCATGAAAAAATAATTTGTTCTACATATTACCGCGATTTGAACCAGTAACCCTACAAAATTGGAGGATCAATTCACCACACGGCCCCCCAAAATTCGAATCTTAGCACACTTCATGGAGACGATCTTCGATTTTCTTTAGCAGTCATTTGCTTAGACGAGACATTTCAGCAGATCGCAGACCTAGTAAGCACCTTAAAAACGATAAGGTTAGATGATGCTGTGGTAGCATGAAGACGAAATAAACAACTTAGAACTAACCAGGTAACTTCTCTTACTTCTTCGCCAACACTGACGTGATCAAACTGTAACTGATCAAAGACGTTTGGAAGGAATGCAAGGTTTGTGTAGTTGTCATCATCGTCGAAAATTGATACCAGCAGTAAGGAATCGGCGCTATTTGAGTGCTTCACGTTGCCTATGCCAATTGCACACTTTGTTGACTTTCCACCCTTATCGCCAAGAAAACTAGAAAAGTTTCCAAAATGACCCCCGAATTCCAACTTGCCTGATTGAGTCAGTCAATGAAGACGAATTTCAAGTGTCTGAATGATGTTTGAGAGCCAAAGGTACCAAATTCCATTCTTCTCAAACGATTTTATTCGGAGCTGGTCGGAGAATTTGCAAAGAAGTCTATTTACTTGATCAGTTGGGGCGAAGATGTCCAATCCTTTCTAAAAAAATAATTTACTAATCTTGCAGAAAAACTTGCAGCCTAATACGTATTAGGTATATACCTCTCCTAGTCGACGTTCTTCTTTGATTTCTATTCATGAGGCCTGAACACAGTCTGATGTCTTCAATAGCTGACATCTTTCTTTTTGCCATCAAAGGCTTTTGTGGTGATGGAACGGAAAGACGACGTCTTACTTTTCTTGTTACATCTTCAAACTGCTCAAAACTTGGCGCTTCTCCGTTGGAAATTCGAAAAAAGGAAGCTATTTTATCAAGCTTTGGAAGCGACGCTCGTCTTTTCAAGTCCTGCCCTGGCTTTCTTGGAGTCTGCGAAGAAAAACATGTAACACCTCTGCTCCTATATAAAATTCGTCAAAGATCTTACCCCGTCCCGTTTCTTCGGCTCTTCAACTTTTTTCTTTGGCGGCCTGCTTCGCTAAAGCGAAAGAGTCATAACCACTACCAAAAAGTAAGGTAAATCAGCATACAAAGACGGATTTTGCCTGCCTCCTTTGCTCTTGCGATGGCCTTTTCTTTGACGCTCATCTTGGCACTTCTTGCTTCGACCAGAGCCCTTCTTGCTTCAGAAGTCCTTAGAGTGTTAGCTTGCTTTGTTTCCGGGTCTTTCTGCACTGCAGTATCACGTCTTGTTCGGACCATTAGGCTCGCCTGAAATCGTAAAAAAATTATACCGAAATAAACGACAGTCAAAAAGTGCAAAACCACATAGTTTTTCGTACAATTTTTATACCAAAATGTAGCCTGTATATTGTAATGACGACAGTCAAAAAGTGCAAAACCACATAGTTTTTCGTACAATTTTTATACCAAAATGTAGCCTGTATATTAAACTACCAGTCAGAACGATTTTTGTAAAGTCAGAATTTTGAAAACTAGAGACCAATCAAAGCAAACAACTGGCATTTTCTCGAGTAATAATATCGGTTTTTGCGTTTTCCATCTAACTTTTGCATTAGGCACCCTAAAGAGAATGGTTATTGTGCAGCTAATACAGAAAATCTTGAATACAACTCATGATCAGGTCTCTTACAAGGGAACCGATCAAACTGTACGATTCGATTCAAGAATTCTGACAATACCATCTTGTAGAGCATGGTCGATTTACTGCATAGAATTTTAATAATTTTTGCTAACAGACAGAAAAAATCGAATCTGGAGACTCGAGAAACATGTCAAAACGGACAAAAATTGCCTGGTCCCCCTGTAGATTTTCAATAAAATATTTTCTGTAGTCAAGACACCCCGAAGGTTCGACACCCAACAGGGTCCGACCTTTTTTTCTACGTATAGGTTAAAAATAGAGTCGGACTATGCTAAGGATCGAGCTTTTGGGGGTGTTACTATATCAAGGGTAGATTATAAACTAGGGTTGCTGAATGGGAATATTCCAGGGAATATTCCCGTGAATATTCCGGAATATTCCCGGAATATGGCCGAGAATGTGGCCGACCTATTGAAAATCCGCCATTTTCTAAAACCAATTTTAAATCACTGTTAAAAAGTTTTTATTTTGATTTGCTGATTTTTGCGTCGAAGATCACTTTTTTCAGTGGTCATTTTTGACAGTGCTCATTTTTGGAAGTGTTTATCGTCGTTGTGTTTTAGGAATGTCGAAGGTAACAAAGCCGCTTGCCTGGTGCTGGTCTTTTTTCAATCGCAAAGAGGAGGTGGATGGAAAGGGCAAACTGATCTTTGTCGGCTACTGCAAGTTCTGCAATGCGCACTACACTGGAAAGCCAAGCAGAATGGAGGAGCACTTGAAGGTAAATGACGTTTTGGTTGTGTATCACGTAACGTGATTCACGTTATTATTTCAGAACTGCAATAAAGTTGGCACTGATGCAAGGAAGGAAATCGATCGTCTCTCAAAGAAACCTGTTGCTCGTCGCAGCCGAAGCATGTCTCCTACGTCCAAGAAGCCGAAGATCTCTGAAAGCGCCGAATCCCCAAGAGCAAGCTCCGGCAATTTGAACCACTACTTTGATTCGACTTCCAAGAACGATCAAGAAAAAATCGACATCCTGCTGACAAGAGTTTGTTTTCTTTTCTCGTTCTTCCTCACACTCTTGTTATTGCCTTGTTATTGTCTTTTTTAGGCTTTTGCTACGGGAAATGTCGCTCCCAATCTTCTAGACAATCCGTTTTTCAAGGAGTTCATTAACATGTTGAAGCCGTCGTACAAACTTCCAAGCCGAGACTACAAATATCCGATGCTGATCAAGGAGGAATTCGAGCGAGTGGAGAAAAGTCTAGAGGATTCATGCAACAAAGTTTGTTTTCGGTTCAGATTTACAGTGTTTTACGCTTATGTTTTAGGCGGATTATTTGGCAATCTCTTCCGATGGATGGACAGACGTTTGCGGGAACAACATCGTAAACATCGTGGTGCATACGCCTAAGCCTTTTCTCTACGACTCAATCGATGCAACATCAACCGAAGTGGACGGACAGATTCAAAGAACACAACACACTGGTTGGATTTTTTGATTCAAGCTCTAACTTACTTCTATTTTCAGGGAAGTTCATTGCGAAAATTCTCGAGGAACAGATCGTCAAGCTGGGTAAACACAAGGTTGTAGCAGTTGTCACGGATCACGCTGCGAACATGAAGAATGCTTGGAAAAAGTTGGCCGGAGAAGACACTGAAAGGGATCCGAGAAGCAGTACACTGGTAAAACTTTCGACTGGATTATTTTCGAGGGATGCAAAGCGCATGCAATCGATCTGGCGGCGAAGGACGTTTGTGCGAAAACAAAGATTGCCGAGATTCTCAAGTACTGCGTGGAAGCTGCAAAGTTTTTCCGGTAAAATTGTTTTGCGGGCTTATTTATCTTCTCTTATTTATATTCTCTTTCAGAAAGAAGACACCGGAACTCATTCTGTCGAAGGCACAAGTGGAGCAAAGCGGAACGTCGGCAATTCTTCAACTTCCGGTCAAGACTCGTTGGGGAACCTACTCGAAGCTTCTCTCTTCTATTGTCGCCAGCAAGGATGCGCTGAAGTTTGCAGTCTGTGCGCCAGGGATTCTCAATGATGTGACGCTGCAGAAGGAAGGCGAGCGACTGCGGAAGATGCTCTGGGAGTCGGACGACTTTTGGCTCGATGTCATGGATGCACAAAAGATTCTCTCTCCGCTGGCTGAAGCAATTACATCAATCGAGGGCAACGAAGTTAATTCGAGATGGTTTGCTGATTGTAGTGATTATGGTTGAAATGTTTGTTTAGGGCTTACATAAAGATCCGTGAAGCATTCTCAAAATCAAAGCTCGCAGTTGAAACAAGTGGCTTTCTCGACAAGATGAAGCAAGAGATGACGGAGGTAATGCTTTTTGAAAATGTTCTCTTATAAAGGTTTCTTTAGATTCTGAGTAACCGAGAAGAATTTGCCAAGTCGGACGTCGCCTATCTGCTGGATGTGCTGGAGCCTTCCAATCGAGTACAATCACTAACAAATGATGAGAAACAGAAAGCGATCGTGCTGCTGGCAAACAAGCTTATGAAGAACCCGGTGTTTGCGACGCAGAAACAAGCGGTAAAATTTCGTATTTCGTTGACTTTGAATTCAGATCCTATTTCAGGTATTGGCGGAATGGGCTTCGTGGCTGGCTTGCACTGGAATCTTTGCCAAAGAGAACCGCAAGTACGCGTGGGATGCAGTCAACACAACGGATGCGCTAACCTGGTGGACAGCCTTCTTCTCGGACACGCTTCTCTCAAGATCGTCCAGATGCTTCACAACGTTCCAATATCAGCTGCTCCAACTGAAAGAAACTGGTCTTTCCGAGGTGGAATTCACACAAAGCTTCGCAATAGGTTTGTATTTTGTTTGAGTGGCAAGTTCTTATGATTGCTTTTAGAATGAAGGTCGATACAGCCTCTCAAGTGACTTTCATCAAGCACAACTTGACGCTGGAGTACAAGGATGACTTCAAGAAAGCGCGCGAGTGGAACAGCCGATGGAAGAAGCAGAGGAGCAAGAAACAGAAGAAACTAACATTATTGAGAATGAGTTTGATGTGTTTATGGACAATTTTTGATGGAATTGTTATGTCTTATTGAATAAAATGCTTAGAGTGTCATTTTGGGGAATATGGCCGAAAGTGGCCGGAAAAAAAGATAATGGCCGGGAATATTCCCGGGATATTTCCCGAAAAGATTGTGGCCGGCCATTTCAGCAACCCTATTATAAACAAATATATTTTTGAGAATCCGCAGGGGGGACCAAGGCAGTTTGTGGCTCAATGCTTCTCGAGTCTCCAAGTTCAATTTTTTTCTGTCTGTTAGCAAAAAAATATTAAAACCTATATAGTAATCAATCATACTCTGCATGTTGGCATTGTCAGAACTTTTGAATCGAATCATACAGTTCGATCGGTTCCCTTGTTAGAGCTTCGAGCCTCTAACTCTCTACGGTAAATCCTCAACTACAACCTCAATCCCCCATTGCGAATGTGGCATTAGACCTGAACTACACCAAGAATTCTGTAAAAATATGTATAATGTTTATTCATGCCTAATGTAACAGACAACAGTTTTACAAACAGAGAGCATAGCTTTTCGATATTGTTATTATCATATTCTTTAGATATTCTCCAGTAGATGCCTGACCTTTTCATAGACCACATATGTGACGACACCATACGGAAGCTGTTTGAGGATAGCGACCCACATGCCCTTGTACAGACCTAAAACAACAGTCGTAAATACCGTGGCAAAGCCACACCCCTAACTTCAAAAATCTGCCAATTTCATATTGTTGTAATTCGGATAAGTAAAATTTACCTCCCATCCCTTCGCGCCTGAATGTTTTTGTGACACAATCGACAACTCCATTGTAGCTGGCATGCTGATCCTAGAAACCAACACTTTGAGGTATAAAAAGCTTGCACAAAAATGCCTGCAGTCTTGTTCTCAAAACTTGATAAGGAAATGTGATCACTGTAGACGAGATCTTGGACACGGCAGAAAACAGCAAGTAGTCAAAAGTGGCCTAAAATGCACAGCCACATAAACGCAAATATTAGGATGAGAGAGTTCACCAGCTCAGAATCTTGCTCTAACTTCAGGTATTTGCATCGCATATCTTTCATATGATTGTAACTGAAATCGATCAAAATAGGACATCCACAACTTTTCATGCAAAAAGTTCAAAAAATTACATTGCAAATTGTATAGCTCCATTAGCAGTACCCATAAGACCCGGTATAAATCCCTTAAAAACAACTCATTTTTAAACAATAGATTATTCACATACCCTGTAAAATCCGACGAACCCCTCCTTCCTGTAAATTCGATGAGTAAAAACACTTAAGCTGCGGTTCACAAAATTCCTTACATGTAGATCTGCCGAATGCAATCCCTGAGACCGGCATACTGCTTCTTTTGACTGGTTTCGTACTGTAGACAGAGCCTTATTTTGCACACCCACATCGGATTTGTTATCTGAATCCGTTGACAGATTCAAAATTTGGTTATGGAACAAAAAAAAACTTGAAAATTTACAGCAAGTACGATGCCTCCTGTGACACATCCAGCCAAAAGATTGTTAGCAAACATAGCTGGGAAGATCTCGGTTTTAGCACGTACTTTGTGGTAGCTGAAAAAATTAAATGATTGGAAAACAACCAACACGCTCGTTTTAAATATAGGGTGTATCAAAATTACGCGGCCACCCAAAAATAATTGGCTACGTAGCCGTTTGCCCGGTCGATTTCCGAATTTTCGGGCCCTCACCTTCGGAAATCTCCAACTCCACTTAGGAACTTTGCAACAATCATAACTTATTGCATCATCCAGAAAGGAGGAAGCCATAACTTAAGCAAGGGGTATCCGAAAGAGTCTTCAACGTTGTGTCATAATAAAAAATAGGTTTTTTTCCTTACTTCATTTTTGCGTGGTTGTTTTATCTGTCATTTTTTCATGTTTCACATTCCCGCAGGTCACAGTTGCCTTTTCACTGTTATTTGTTAGTTGAATACAGATATTTGCAGGCAGTTTGAGAAAAACACGCCTGACTGAGAAGAATTCTGCCGGCTCCAAGAAGACTGCAGAAGAAAAGCACTTTCAAAAATAATCTCTCGTGCGTGTGACTTTCTGTTGATAATGAATAAATTCCTGCTGGAGTCGTGGCTTATCGTGCATAGGATCCCAAGTAAAAATGGAGATTTTTGAAGGTCGGGGCCCAAAATTCGGAAATCGATTGGGTAACAAGCTACATAGCCAAATTTTTTGGGTGGGCGCGTAATCTTGATAAACCTTGTACTACACACTGACTATGCCAAAAAGAACATACAGATGAAAATACATGCCCCAACTGACTGGCGCTCCAATTATGGATGGTGATAGTCCTAAAACAGTTAAGTAATTTTATAACACCCTGAAAGACAATACCTTGATACAGCCCTCGGACTCCACTTGCCTTGAGAATAGATCGAACTGCATGCATATATCCTTTGTATTTGGGACGAATTAGACTTCCTTCGTTGGCTAAAACAGTTTTTTAAGTGACCACATTGAATATTTTTCTATTCCATGAAGTTAAGCTACTGAAAATTAAGCCAACCTGAATATCTGATCTTGAGCAAGTCGAAAGGATGGCATGTCATAGTGCTTGCAACTCCACCACATAGACCACCAATCAAATGCTCGTAGCCATGCAAGAAAGTTACCATCGAGGTGTCTATCTAACGCGAAACTAAAATTAGATACTACAGTCAAACCTCGTTATAACATACTCCCTTGGGACTGACCCTAGGGGTAGTTATATCGAGGGGTATGTTATAACGAAGTTCGACGGCTAAACTTCGTTTTATCGCATAACTTAGAATCAAGCTTTAACATGTTTTAGACGTTTTAAGCTCTGTTATGTGAAGAAAACGTGTTTTTTTAATTAAAAAAGCGGTTTTTGAAGATTTTTTTGCCTAAATTACCAAAATTTTTAATTTTTTTTAGTTTTTGTGTTTTTTCGGTCATGTACTTGTTTTTGCTCTTGCTTTTGTTTAATTCATTGCGTTGTTACAGCTCTTTATGTCTCTGAATCTGATTCGACTGTTGTTTGGTTATAAACGTATCGTTTAGTGGAGATAAAATGACCAAAATGTCTAAAAATGAAATTTTGGTCAAATTTAGGCAAATTTTTTTTTCTTCAATTCCCAATTCTAAAATCACGTTTTCTTCACATAATAGAGCTTAAAACGTATAAAAAACGTGTTAAAACATGATTCTAAGTTATGCGATAAAACAAAGTCCTACCAGTTAGACTGTAGTTGTAGAGAGGTGGCAATCGCAAAAAAAACTGGGCTGTTGTAAGTTATAACTATGGTGACTAAGGCCTGTTTCACAATGCATCCTCAATCCTCAACATTGGCTAAGTGCTTCTTGCATTTTTTAGTGAAATAGTTTCGAGATTTCTTTGCAAATTTGGTGCCATATTGAAACTCAAATTTAGAGCTTTCATTTGACACCGAACTTGCACAGCGTAGAAATAAAAAATTATTGATAAAAGTGCGTTTATCCAACATGATCATCAACATTGAGGATTAAGGATCATGTTGAGGACTATGTTGAAGATTACCAACTTTTATCAATAATTTTTATTTTCACCTTCTGCAAGTTTGGTGTCAAACGAAAGCTTTGGATCTCAGCTTCGATATGACACCAAACTTGCCAAGAAAAAACGAAGTTATCCTGCTGAAAAAGCTAAAACACTTCGCCAAGGTTGCATTGTGGGAGAGCCCTAAGAAGTAGGAGGTCACGGACAAAATTTGCCCGGGCCTTGAAAAAGGCCAAAATTTGCCCGGAACTAAAATTTTTTGAGTTTTGATAAAATTGCCCAAATGCCCAATCTAAAGTCACGGGTAGAGGTACAGTGGCGGACAATTACTTATAGGAGAGCAACAAAATACATAGATTTATACAATTTAGAGCAAGACAATATAGTGCAGGCAAAAACCTACCATTACCTAAACTAGACTTTTGGTTTTTTATAAAAAACATTAGCGTCTTCAGATGGGAATTAAAAATTTAAAGAATAAGGTAAGCTTTTTTGAACTAAGCTATTTAGTGTCGGACCCGGGTCCGACACTTTTGGTCCGACACACGCTGGGTCGACATTGTATCGAGGTTTGAGTCAAGCCGTTTGTTTTCAATTATTTCAAAAACAAATTACAAAACTATAATTTTTTGCTGGAAGCAGTGTTTCCAAAATGAGAAGATTTTCTCACTGAAAAAATAGTTATCTCATTTTTCTCACTGAAAAAATAAGTTAACTATCTTTTCAGTGAAAAATCTGAAATGGAATGCCTTTTATGGTCTTTTATGACCACTATGATTCCGGCCAGTATGCGCCAGACGTAAAATTATAAGTTAGGTCGGGCTCATATTGTTCAGATTTCAAGATTTTGCCAGAAAAAGACCACAAAAAGGCATTCTCATTTTCAGCTTTTTCACTGAAAAAATAGTTAACTAATTTTTTCAGTGAAAAAAATGAGATAACTATTTTTTCAGTGAGAAAATCTTTTCATTTTGGAGTCACTGGTTGGATGTTTTGCTCCGAATTTGTAAATCCCACGTCCTTATATACATTTAAAAACACGCTCATATTAATCCTTAATTTTTCAATTCCCATTTTTCTGACGTAAGACACATTTTGAAAATTAAATTTTACCCAACAATAACGGTTGGGTGGGCAGGGAAGAGCAAGTTGGTCAGTGTCCAAGTTCCTGCAGTGAAAAAGAGTATTAACAAAAGAGAATTGGGGAATTGTATGGTGATGTATATGAGTGGATGAGTGGTGTGTGTGTAGTGGCATGTGGCTCTTCTGATGCTGGTAGTGCATTGCTGTTTTGTACACCTCGCTTACAACCGATTGCAAGAACCGACTGTCAGAACTTTTGAATCATACAGTTCGATCGGTCCCCTTGTTAGAGCTTCGAGCCTCTTACTCTCTACGGTAAATCCTCAACTTTAACCACAATCCCCCATTGCTAATTTGTCATTAGACCTGAACTACACCAAGAATTCTGTAAAAATATGTATGAAGTTTATTTATGCCTAATGTAACAGACAACAGTTTTACAAACAGAGAGCATAGCTTTTCGATATTGTTATCATCATATTCTTTAGATATTCTCCAGTAGATGCCTGACCTTTTCATAGACCACATATGTGACGACACCATTCGGAAGCTGTTTGAGGATAGCGACCCACATGCCCTTGTACAGACCTAAAGCAACAGTCGTAAGTACGGTGGCAAAGCCACACCCCTAACTTCAAAAATCTGCCAATTTCATATTGTTGTAATTCGGATAAGTAAAATTTACCTCCCATCCCTTCGCGCCTGAATGTTTTTGTGACACAATCGACAACTCCATTGTAGCTGGCATGCTGATCCTAGAAACCAACACTTTGAGGTATAAAAAGCTTGCACAAAAATGCCTGCAGTCTTGTTCTCAAAACTTGATAAGGAAATGTGACCACTGTAGACGAGATCTTGGACATGGCAGAAAACAGCAAGTAGTCAAAAGTGGTCTAAAATGCACAGCCACATAAACGTAAATATTAGAATGAGAGAGTTCACCAGCTCAGAATCTTGCTCTAACTTCAGGTATTTGCATCGCATATCTTTCATATGATTGTAACTGAAATCGATCAAAATAGGACATCCACAACTTTTCATGCAAAAAGTTCAAAAAATTACATTGCAAATTGTATAGCTCCATTAGCAGTACCCATAAGACCCGGTATAAATCCCTTAAAACAACTTATTTTTAAACAATAGATTGATCACATACCCTGTAAAATCCGGCGAACCCCTCTTTCCTGTAAATTCGATGAGTAAGTACACTAAAAGTCCACCAAAATTCCTTACATGTAGATCTGCCGAAAGCAATCCCTGAGACCGGCATACTGCTTCTTTTGAGTGGTTTCGTATTGTAGACAGAGCCTTGTTTTGCACACCCACATAGGATTTGTTATCTGAATTCGTTGACAGATTCAAAATTTGGTTATGGAACAAAAAAACTTGAAAATTTACAGCAAGTACGATGCCTCCTGTGACACATCCAGCCAAAAGATTGTTAGCAAACATAGCTGGGAAGATCTCGGTTTTAGCACGTACTTTGTGGTAGCTGAAATAGTTAAATGATTAGAAAACAACCAACACGCTCGTTTTAAATATAGGGTGTATCAAAATTACGCGGCCGTCCAAAAAGAATTGGCTACGTAGCCATTTGCCGGGTCGATTTCCGAATTTTCGGGCCCTAACATTCGGAAATCTCCAACTTCACTTAGGAACTTTGCATCATCCAGAAAGGAGGAAGCCATAACTTAAGCAAGGAGTATCCGAAAGAGTCTTCAACGTTGTGTCATAATAAAAAATAGGTTTTTTTCCTTACTTCATTTTTGCGTGGTTGTTTTATCTGTCATTCTTTCATGTTTCACATTCCCGCAGGTCACAGTTGCCTTTTCACTGTTATTTGTTAGTTGAATACAGATATTTGCAGACAGTTTGAGAAAAACACGCCTGACTGAGAAGAATTCTGCCGGCTCCAAGAAGACTGCAGAAGAAAAGCACTTTCAAAAATAAGCTCTCGTGTGTGACTTTCTGTTGATAATGAATAAATTCCTGCTGGAGTCGTGGCTTATCGTGCATAGGATCCCAAGTAAAAATGGAGATTTTTGAAGGTCGGGGCCCAAAATTCGGAAATCGATTGGGTAACAAGCTACATAGCCAAATTTTTTGGGTGGGCGCGTAATCTTGATAAACCTTGTACTACACACTGACTATGCTAAAAAGAACATACAGATGAAAATACATGCCCCAACTGACTGGCGCTCCAATTATGGATGGTGATAGTCCTAAAACAGTTAAGTAATTTTATAACACCCTGAAAGACAATACCTTGATACAGCCCTCGGACTCCACTTGCCTTGAGAATAGATCGAACTGCATGCATATATCCTTTGTATTTGGGACGAATTAGACTTCCTTCGTTGGCTAAAAACAGTTTTTTAAGTGACCACATTGAATATTTTTCTATTCAATGAAGTTAAGCTACTGAAAATTAAGCCAACCTGAATATCTGATCTTGAGCAAGTCGAAAGGATGGCATGTCATAGTGCTTGCAACTCCACCACATAGACCACCAATCAAATGCTCGTAGCCATGCAAGAAAGTTACCATCGAGG
Organism: Ditylenchus weischeri; assembly: GCA_029231635.1. NCBI lineage: Eukaryota > Metazoa > Nematoda > Chromadorea > Rhabditida > Anguinidae > Ditylenchus > Ditylenchus weischeri. The sequence continues at coordinate 44,976 of JAMRYI010000576.1, forward strand.
TGTCTATCTAACGCGAAACTAAAATTAGATACTACAGTCAAACCTCGTTATAACATACTCCCTTTGGACTGACCCTAGGGGTAGTTATATCGAGGGGTATGTTATAACGAAGTTCGACGGCTAAACTTCGTTTTATCGTGTAACTTAGAACAGGGCTGTGCAAACATCCGGAAGCTACATCCGGAGGTGGATGTTTGACCTCCACCTCCACCTCCAGTTGTTCGGAGGTTGACGCGGAGGTTCAATTTTTTTTGGTGCGGAGGTGGATGTTTGAATAAACATCCGCCTCCGGAGGTCGGAGGTGGAAGTGGAGGTGGCGAAAATTTGAACATCCGAACCTCCAACCCATCTCCCTTGAGATGTGTCAAAAATTTAAAAATGAAACTCCCGCCTTTTTAAATTTCTTGGCATTTTGTTTAATTACGAAACTGAGATTGAGATTGTTGTTATTTTGGCTAGTACCTTCTCCTTGTCTGTTGAATAAGTTGAATAAAGTATTATCACCAAATTACGTGAAGGTTAATGGAGGTGGATGTCGAAAAAATTCCGGATGTTGGATGTTGACGTGGAGGTTAAAAAAATTTTCGCTGGAGGTGGATGTCGGACGTGGAGGTTCAACTTTTTTTTTTGGGTATGGAAGTGGATGTTTGGGTAAACATCCACCTCCGGATGTTGGAAGTGGAAGCGGAGGTTCAAATTTTTGGGGGTGGAAGTTCGGATGTTGACGTGGAGGTTTGTTTTTGAGCTGCACAGCCCTGACTTAGAATCAAGCTTTAACATGTTTTAGACCTTTTAAGCTCTGTTATGTGAAGAAAAGGTGTTTTTTTTTTAATTATAAAAAAGCGGTTTTTGAAGATTTTTTTTGCCTAAATTACCAAAATTTTTAATTTTTTTTAGTTTTTGTGTTTTTTCGGTCATGTACTTGTTTTTGCTCTTTCTTTTGTTTAATTCATTGCGTTGTTACAGCTCTCTATGTCTCTGAATCTGATTCGACTGTTGTTTGGTTATAAGCGTATCGTTTAGTGGAGATAAAATGACCAAAATGTCTAAAAATGAAATTTTGGTCAAATTTAGGCAAATTTTTTTCTTCAATTCGAAAATCACGTTTTGTTCACATAATAGAGCTTAAAACGTCTAAAAAACGTGTTAAAACTTGATTCTAAGTTATGCGATAAAACGAAGTCCTGCCAGTTAGGCAGTAGTTGAAGAGAGATGGCAATCGCAAAAAAAAACTGGGCTGTTGTAAGTTATAACTATGGTGACTAAGGCCTGTTTCACAATGCATCCTCAATCCTCGACATTGGCTAAGTGCTTTTTGCATTTTTAGTGAAATAGTTTCGAGATTTCTTTGCGAATTTGGTGCCATATTGAAACTCAAATTTAGAGCTTTCATTTGACACCGAACTTGCACAGCGTAGAAATAAAAATTATTGATAAAAAGTGCGTTTATCCAACATGATCATCAACATTGAGGATTAAGGATCATGTTGAGGACTATGTTGAAGATTACCAACTTTTATCAATAATTTTTATTTCTACGCTGTGCAAGATCACAGATATAATCGTGAAGCGGGCTTTCAGATGGTATATTTAGAATTTTGAGTTACTTGTTTAATGAAAGAAAAAATTGCATTTCTAAAAATATTTAAGAGTGAACTTAAGTAATTGTCCGCCACTGTAAGGGTAAAAGGTAAGGGTAACCATTATTAATACCGCCCCAGGTGGTGCTCAGGTTGTTGTACCTAGGTAGAGATACTAAGGTGTTAGAATGTTTACAAGTTGACTGCGGACGGATTGACCTATGGATGAATTGACCTGCGAATGAATTGACCGTCGACGAATTGACCGCACGCCCAAATTTTAATTCCGGGCAAATTTTGACCGCTTTTAAGGCCCGCGCAAATTTTGGCCGTTTTCTGTCTCGGGCAAATTTCGATCCGGGCAAATTTTGTCACGTACCGAAGAAGTAGGGTTGTCGACTCTACGCGTCGATTTCGACTTTTCACGTCGAAAGTCGAGAAAAAATTCGACGTCGGGTCGAAAATTTTGACTGGTCGACAACCCTATTAAGAAGTCAAAGGTGACAAGAAAGTTTTCCATGATTATTTGACCACATTGTGAATACCTGTTTCACAGTTTGGCTAGGACTTCTATTACTTAGACGGTAAGTTCTACCAGGTAGAAGTTCTAACTTTAATTAAGAGTACTATATTTACATAAATGCAGAAAATTAGTGTTTTTCGTAAAAGACCACCAGACTAAGCGACAAAGTATTTTCACGATTTCCAGGAAACTTTTTTATGAAAATTCATACAACTGTATAGAAACGATCGACAACATAATTACGGTTGGCTTAGGCAACTTGGCCATCCGATTCTTCGCTGTAGCCTAGTCTCATAAATGTTATATGCAAAATGTTTCAAGTGCTTTGAGAGCTTTTTATGAGCTTTTTAAACAAATTAAAATTTCGGTCCTATCTAACAAAGGGTGGTTTTTTGCTTAGTCCCACTGCTGTTTTTTTGTGATGTTTTTAGGCTTAGGGTAAGGGTTGGTTAGCCTATATTAGGACGGACTAAATACAAGCCTATGCCATGTTTCACTACATCCTGATATACACTGCTCAATTCTTGCCTAAGCCAAAAAATTACAACAAAAATCAACAGGGGACCAAGGCTAACCCCTTGACTCCATTGTAAAATAGGGCCAAGATTTCAGTATCAGTTTTGCAATCTACAGGTTGTCATACGTAAATTACGGAGTTATACACAAAAAAGTTGAATAAACAGCAACTCACCAGTGCAATTGGTTGGATGGGAAAGCCAGACGATTGCGAGCCACCGATTCAGCATTGGAGAATCTGTGCTGAAACAGCAGGAAAATTACTAACATGTTTTTTTCAAGTAAAACATACATTTCGGCTGCGAGTGAAGTCCGCAAACGACGTGCTGCCATCAGGCATATCGAAAGGTTCGTGTATGTCTCTGAGTGTCTGCAACATACAAAATTTAATCCAACTGTCTGAGCAAAACAGACAAAACACAAACATTTTGTTTGGAGGGACGTAGAGTAAGTGTTTGGCCGAACACCTTTGCATCCTGTAGATACTTCATTGCATTTTGGACTCCTGTGCTGTTGGCCATCTCCACCATAACTGTGTCCTGCTTTAGTCGCATGAATTTCACCTAAATTTATGTTGTAATTAACATCAAGTGCACAGACTATTGAGATGGTCGACACCAATCTATAGAATATTCCAAGTATTATGAAGATTTTTTTTCAAAATAGTTGTTTTAGCCTACTTTTACAATTACAGTCAACACCCTCCATAGTGATCCCCTGTCATAGTGTCCTCCTGGATAGTGCAAACTTGATCCGGCCTCCAAGATGGCCAGTATGGAGGGAGTCGACCATATGTTTTAAAATAAATGTTTTACGCCCTTTTCCCGAGGCATTGGAAATTTGAGTAATTTCTAATACGGTTTTATAAGAAAAAAAATTGGTGGAGGGATCTTGGTTCGCTACTAGGGTATCGAATTCTCACTCGACCTATAAAAGGAGATTTTGAAAATTTAAAATTTTTGAAAATTCGCCTTCTGGTATACCCAAATGAAATTTTTTGAACTTTTTCAAAACACCATTTAACCATTTTAAGCATTTCCTACACTGAACACGATAAAAAGGTGTTTTCACCTACTTTTTCTATAAAAAGTCGATTTTTAAAATCTTGAATTTTGGTATTTTAGTTGATTTCTGTTTATCATAACTTAGTAAATCAGATCTTGAGGGTACCTTGACCCCAAAAGATGGAATTTGAACATAGTTTTGTTAACTGGGCCTACCGCATAAAGAAACTCTGGTATGCATACATTTTATGCATCCAGAGTCACTTTCAGTGATTTGTGTCTAAGGTATGGGGTGTGCGCATCTCAGCCCCAAGCAACCAAGCCCCTGCGCCCCCGAGCGCAGAAACATTTAGAGATGCGCGCGCTCACTACCTTAGACATAATTCAAGCAAGACTCTTGATCAAAATGCATTTAGAGGCTCTTTTGCCCAGCTCCAGTGACCAAACATGGTAAAACAAATAGTCGAAATTTCAAAATTCCCAAAACTCAATTTTTATTGACCAGAACACAAAAATAGTGTCTTTTTTGAACTTCTGAGGTGATTTTAAGTTGATATAGGGTGTTTGGAAACACTTTAAAAAAAATTTCATTGGGGGGGGGGTATACTCCGGTAGGGTCAAAAATTCAAAAAGTTGCAAAAAAAGTTTTGGTAAACATGCAAATTACTTAGGACAGCCTGTATAACAACAACGTACCTTGAGACAGTTGCCATAGCCACACAGCAAGTTGAAGATCTTGTCACAGTTGAAGTTTTCATGGTTAACTCCATAGAGCATAAGCACAGCTGGAGTGTTGTCTGCTCCCCCACCACCACCTCGACTACTGTTGTTATAGTCACCATCGTACACTAAAAGTAATTGGTTGGAAACTAGCAAAATTTTTTGGCCAAATAACTTACTGTGTCCGGAGTCTTGATGGTGCGACTGATGCCCACGTTGCTGCTGTTGCACTGGCCCTGCTCTGCCAGTGTGGTAATTCGCATCCCGACTGAAGGTCAGCCCCCCATAGTCAGCTCTATCCTGTGTGTAAGAGGAAGACGAGTAGTGGTCGGCCTGGATTCCTCCACCCACATGTTTGGGAGGATCCATGGTGTAGGCGGTCTGGTATACTGGTCGGTTGGTGGAGTCATTGCAGCTTTTGTCAACATAGCCTTCATAACCACCACCACCGTAGACTGGAGCGTTGGCTGGCACTGGACCGTTGTTGGGTATAGCTGAAAATGGAAATGGGATAATAGTATTTTATTTAAAAATAAATGATAAGGAACTTACGCATTGGTGGACATCCAGCTGGACGATGCTCATCGGTCAAAAGAGCGCGACGTCTGCTGGGCGCAACTTGTTGCTCTAAAACAGTAGAAAATAATTAATTAGTATGTAAGCTATAAGTTGAGACATAGGAAAATAGGAGAGCAACAAAATACATAGATTTATACAATTTAGAGCAAGACAATATAGTGCAGGCAAAAACCTACCATTACCTAAACTAGACTTTTGGTTTTTTATAAAAAACATTAGCGTCTTCAGATGGGAATTAAAAATTTAAAGAATAAGGTAAGCTTTTTCGACATTGTATCGAGGTTTGAGTCAAGCGGCTTGACTCAAGCCGTTTGTTTTCAATTATTTCAAAAACAAATTACAAAACTATAATTTTTTGCTGGAAGCAGTGTTTCCAAAATGAGAAGATTTTCTCACTGAAAAAATAGTTAACTTCAAAATTTTCACTGAAAAAATAGTTATCTCATTTTTCTCACTGAAAAAATAAGTTAACTATCTTTTCAGTGAAAAAGCTGAAATGGAATGCCTTTTATGGTCTTTTAACCACTATGATTCCGGCCAGTATGCGCCAGACGTAAAATTATAAGTTAGGTCGGGCTCATATTGTTCAGATTTCAAGATTTTGCCAGAAAAAGACCACAAAAAGGCATTCTCATTTTCAGCTTTTTCACTGAAAAAATAGTTAACTAATTTTTTCAGTGAAAAAAATGAGATAACTATTTTTTCAGTGAGAAAATCTTTTCATTTTGGAGTCACTGGTTGGATGTTTTGCTCCGAATTTGTAAATCCCACGTCCTTATATACATTTAAAAACACGCTCATATTAATCCTTAATTTTTCAATTCCCATTTTTCTGACGTAAGACACATTTTGAAAATTAAATTTTACCCAACAATAACGGTTGGGTGGGCAGGGAAGAGCAAGTTGGTCAGTGTCCAAGTTCCTGCAGTGAAAAAGAGTATTAACAAAAGAGAATTGGGGAATTGTATGGTGATGTATATGAGTGGATGAGTGGTGTGTGTGTAGCGGCATGTGGCTCTTCTGATGCTGGTAGTGCATTGCTGTTTTGTACACCTCGCTTACAACCGATTGCAAGAACCGACTGTCAGAACTTTTGAATCATACAGTTCGATCGGTCCCCTTGTTAGAGCTTCGAGCCTCTTACTCTCTACGGTAAATCCTCAACTTTAACCACAATCCCCCATTGCGAATTTGTCATTAGACCTGAACTACACCAAGAATTCTGTAAAAATATGTATGAAGTTTATTTATGCCTAATGTAACAGACAACAGTTTTACAAACAGAGAGCATAGCTTTTCGATATTGTTATCATCATATTCTTTAGATATTCTCCAGTAGATGCCTGACCTTTTCATAGACCACATATGTGACGACACCATTCGGAAGCTGTTTGAGGATAGCGACCCACATGCCCTTGTACAGACCTAAAACAACAGTCGTAAATACGGTGGCAAAGCCACACCCCTAACTTTAAAAATCTGCCAATTTCATAATGTTGTCATTCGGATAAGTAAAATTTACCTCCCATCCCTTCGCGCCTAAATGTTTTTGTGGCACAATCGACAACTCCATTATAGCTGGCATGCTGATCCTAGAAACCAACACTTTGAGGTATAAAAAGCTTGCACAAAAATGCCTGCAGTCTTGTTCTCAAAACTTGATAAGGAAATGTGACCACTGTAGACGAGATCTTGGACATGGCAGAAAACAGCAAGTAGTCAAAAGTGGTCTAAAATGCACAGCCACATAAACGTAAATATTAGAATGAGAGAGTTCACCAGCTCAGAATCTTGCTCTAACTTCAGGTATTTGCATCGCATATCTTTCATATGATTGTAACTGAAATCGATCAAAATAGGACATCCACAACGTTTAATGCAAAAAGTTCAAAAAATTACATTGCAAATTGTATAGCTCCATTAGCAGTACCCATAAGACCCGGTATAAATCCCTTAAAAACAACTTATTTTTAAACAATAGATTGATCACATACCCTGTAAAATCCGGCGAACCCCTCTTTCCTGTAAATTCGATGAGTAAGTACACTAAAAGTCCACCAAAATTCCTTACATGTAGATCTGCCGAAAGAGACATATGCTTCCTGTAGACCCTTGGCATACTGAATTCTTCTTTTGGTTATGTTGGCAAGTACGATGCCTCCTGTATTTGTTAGCAAACATAGAGATCCGGTTGTTTTGTGGTAGCACAACCAACAATATAGGGTGTATCAAAATTACGCGGCCGTTAATTGGCTACGTAGCCATTTGCTCGATGAATTTTCGGGCCTAACCTTCGAAATCTCCAACTCCACTTAGAACTTTGCATCATCCAGATAACTTATATCCGGAGTCTTCAACGTTGTGTCAAATAAAACTTCAAAAATGTTTCACATTGCAACAGTACTGTTATTTGCAGCAGAGTCACTGACTGACTGCTCCACATGACACCAAAAGATTAAGTTAGCAAAATAGCAAACATAGCTGGAAGATCTCGGTTTTAGCACGTACTTTGTGGTAGCTGAAATAGTTAAATGATTAGAAAACAACCAACGCGCTCGTTTTTAATATAGGGTGTATCAAAATTACGCGGCCGTCCAAAAATAATTGGCTACGTAGCCGTTTGCCCGGTCGATTTCCGAATTTTCGGGCCCTAACCTTCGGAAATCTCCAACTCCACTTAGGAACTTTGCATCATCCAGAAAGGAGGAAGCCATAACTTAAGCAAGGAGTATCCGAAAGAGTCTTCAACGTTGTGTCATAATAAAAAATAGGTTTTTTTCCTTGCTTCATTTTTGCGTGGTTGTTTTATATGTCATTCTTTCATGTTTCACATTCCCGCAGGTCACAGTTGCCTTTTCACTGTTATTTGTTAGTTGAATACAGATATTTGCAGACAGTTTGAGAAAAACACGCCTGACTGAGAAGAATTCTGCCGGCTCCAAGAAGACTGCAGAAGAAAAGCACTTTCAAAAATAAGCTCTCGTGTGTGTGACTTTCTGTTGATAATGAATAAATTCCTGCTGGAGTCGTGGCTTATCGTGCATAGGATCCCAAGTAAAAATGGAGATTTCTGAGGGTCGGGGCCCAAAATTCGGAAATCGATTAGGTAACAAGCTACATAGCCAAATTTTTTGGGTGGGCGCGTAATTTTGATAAAAAGAACATACAGATGAAAATACATTCCCCAACTGACTGGCGCTCCAATTATGGATGGTGATAGTCCTAAAACAGTTAAGTAATTTTATAACACCCTGAAAGACAATACCTTGATACAGCCCGCGGACTCCACTTGCCTTGAGAATAGATCGAACTGCATGCATATATCCTTTGTATTTGGGACGAATTAGACTTCCTTCGTTGGCTAAAAACAGTTTTTTAAGTGACCACATTGAATATTTTTCTATTCAATGAAGTTAAGCTACTGAAAATTAAGCCAACCTGAATATCTGATCTTGAGCAAGTCGAAAGGATGGCATGTCATAGTGCTTGCAACTCCACCACATAGACCACCAATCAAATGCTCGTAGCCATGCAAGAAAGTTACCATCGAGGTGTCTATCTAACGCGAAACTAAAATTAGATACTACAGTCAAACCTCGTTATAACATACTCCCTTTGGACTGACCCTAGGGGTAGTTATATCGAGGGGTATGTTATAACGAAGTTCGACGGCTAAAGTTCGTTTTATCGCGTAACTTAGAACAGGGCTGTGCAAACATCCGGAAGCTACATCCGGAGGTGGATGTTTGACCTCCACCTCCACCTCCAGGCCGGATGTTCGGAGGTTGACGCGGAGGTTCAATTTTTTTGGTGCGGAGGTGGATGTTTGAATAAACATCCGCCTCCGGAGGTCGGAGGTGGAAGTGGAGGTGGCGAAAATTTGAACATCCGAACCTCCAACCCATCTCCCTTGAGATGTGTCAAAAATTTAAAAATGAAACTCCCGCCTTTTTAAATTTCTTGGCATTTTGTTTAATTACGAAACTGAGATTGAGATTGTTGTTATTTTGGCTAGTACCTTCTCCTTGTCTGTTGAATAAAGTATTATCACCAAATTACGTGAAGGTTAATGGAGGTGGATGTCGAAAAAATTCCGGATGTTGGATGTTGACGTGGAGGTTAAAAAAATTTTCGCTGGAGGTGGATGTCGGACGTGGAGGTTCAACTTTTTTTGGGTATGGAAGTGGATGTTTGGGTAAGCATCCACCTCCGGATGTTGGAAGTGGAAGCGGAGGTTCAAATTTTTGGGGGTGGAAGTTCGGATGTTGACGTGGAGGTTTGTTTTTGAGCTGCACAGCCCTGACTTAGAATCAAGCTTTAACATGTTTTAGACCTTTTAAGCTCTGTTATGTGAAGAAAAGGTGTTTTTTTTTTAATTATAAAAAAGCGGTTTTTGAAGATTTTTTTTGCCTAAATTACCAAAATTTTTAATTTTTTTTAGTTTTTGTGTTTTTTCGGTCATGTACTTGTTTTTGCTCTTTCTTTTGTTTAATTCATTGCGTTGTTACAGCTCTCTATGTCTCTGAATCTGATTCGACTGTTGTTTGGTTATAAGCGTATCGTTTAGTGGAGATAAAATGACCAAAATGTCTAAAAATGAAATTTTGGTCAAATTTAGGCAAATTTTTTTCAATTCGAAAATCACGTTTGTTCACATAATAGAGCTTAAAACGTCTAAAAACGTGTTAAAACTTGATTCTAAGTTATGCGATAAAACGAAGTCCTGCCAGTTAGGCAGTAGTTGAAGAGAGATGGCAATCAAAAAAAAAAACTGGGCTGTTGTAAGTTATAACTATGGTGACTAAGGCCTGTTTCACAATGCATCCTCAATCCTCGACATTGGCTAAGTGCTTTTTGCATTTTTAGTGAAATAGTTTCGAGATTTCTTTGCGAATTTGGTGCCATATTGAAACTCAAATTTAGAGCTTTCATTTGACACCGAACTTGCACAGCGTAGAAATAAAAATTATTGATAAAAGTGCGTTTATCCAACATGATTATCAACATTGAGGATTAAGGATCATGTTGAGGACTATGTTGAAGATTACCAACTTTTATCAATAATTTTTATTTCTACGCTGTGCAAGATCACAGATATAATCGTACTCTTTTGTAGCCCATGAAGCGGGCTTTCAGATGGTATATTTAGAATTTTGAGTTACTTGTTTAATGAAAGAAAAATAGCATTTCTAAAAATATTTAAGAGTGAACTTAAGTAATTGTCCGCCACTGTAAGGGTAAAAGGTAAGGGTAACCATTATTAATACCGCCCCAGGTGGTGCTCAGGTTGTTGTACCTAGGTAGAGATACTAAGGTGTTAGAATGTTTACAAGTTGACTGCGGACGGATTGACCTATGGATGAATTGACCTGCGAATGAATTGACCGTGGACGAATTGACCGCACGCCCAAATTTTAATTCTGGGCAAATTTTGTCACCTACCGAAGAAGTAGGGTTGTCGACTCTACGCGTCGATTTCGACTTTTCACGTCGAAAGTCGAGAAAAATTCGACGTCGGGTCGAAAATTTTGACTGGTCGACAACCCTATTAAGAAGTCAAAGGTGACAAGAAAGTTTTCCATGATTATTTGACCACATTGTGAATACCTGTTTCACAGTTTGGCTAGGACTTCTATTACTTAGACGGTAAGTTCTACCAGGTAGAAGTTCTAACTTTAATTAAGAGTACTATATTTACATAAATGCAGAAAATTAGTGTTTTTCGTAAAAGACCACCAGACTAAGCGACAAAGTATTTGCACGATTTCCAGGAAACTTTTTTATGAAAATTCATACAACTGTATAGAAACGATCGACAACATAATTACGGTTGGCTCAGGCAACTTGGTTATCCGATTCTTCGTTTTCGTCTTTTACAGTCGAAAGTCGGAAAATTTCGACTTTCGATCCGATTCAATTCTTCAAAAATTCTGACTTTCGATACTACCCAAAATTTTTGATTTCAATGGACTTTTCGATTCTTAGAATCGAAAATTCCCATCCTTTTCTGACCCTAAACATAATAAACAATGTACTTTCGGCGGTCGTTTCACCTATCGAAAACTTTATTCCTGTCCGTAGACAATGTGATGTTACGAACTTTTCATAGTTCATACAATTTTCTAGACTGAACGTTTTCACCCTACCTAACTTGAATCTTTTGAAGATAAATCAAAATGAAAGTATAAACCCAATGTGGTCACCTGTGAATTGCTATGTCATTTTTAAAATTAAAATCAGATTAAATTAACTTTATGCCGCGTTAGCCATTTGACAATCTTCACATATACTTGAAAAAGGACAAATGATTAAATACCAAGAAGACAGCAATCAACCAATACAATATACCGCTAAGACAACAGGTAGCAGCAACTGACTCTACATTTTAGAGTCCACATTAAAATAATGGTCTATGACGCAGGAGAAGAAGAAATAAGCATCCAACAAAAATCAAATTGAATTTTATTAGACAACACAAATGACGAGAATCATCATCAAAAACGACAAAAACAATAGCATAAACTTGCAGTTATTGTTTTCTAATTTTCCTTCCCCTTCCTTATCTTCCACCTCCAAATGCCAGCTTCAAAATATATGGAGGTTTTCCAGCAGACTCTGTGATTGGCGTGTGATTGGCAATCATCATTGCTTCAGTCGCATCCTCTGCACTATCGAACTCAATCAGTCCAGAAGCGCTACGGTCAGATCTGGTGTTGAAGATAGTCACAGAATGAGGTACCTTTGTTTTTTTGTCCTCAAAGATCTGAAAATTGTTGTATGTGATTTCCCACTTCTATTAAAATTATTTTGCAAACTAACTTTTTTGAGTCTTTCCTCATTCATGGTGGCAGGTGTGTTGAACCTTAAAATTAGTCAAATTAATCAAGTGAGATGAGAATAAATAAAATTTCGAGTATCAATAAACCCCGTATTTTCTCGACTACAACTGATTTTTGAGACTGGCGCCATTTTTGATTCCGTGGGGCTAGCTCCTTTACCAAAAAGACCATAGAAAAAATTCACATTAGAAAACATCCACTAAACGTAACATCGGGAAAAAAATCTAAAAACTTTCAATTGGTCAGCTGTAGCCTAGTCTCATAAATGTTATATGCAAAATGTTTCAAGTGCTTTGAGAGCTTTTTATGAGCTTTTTAAACAAATTAAAATTTCGGTCCTATCTAACAAAGGGTGGTTTTTTGCTTAGTCCCACTGCTGTTTTTTTGTGATGTTTTTAGGCTTAGGGTAAGGGTTGGTTAGCCTATATTAGGACGGACTAAATACAAGCCTATGCCATGCTTCACTACATCCTGATATACACTGCTCAATTCTTGCCTAAGCCAAAAAATTACAACAAAAATCAACAGGGGATGAATTCGTAAACTAACTCCATTGTAAAATAGGGCCGAGATTTCAGTATCAGTTTTGCAATCTACAGGTTGTCATACATAAATTACGGAGTTATACACAAAAAGTTGAATAAACAGCAACTCACCAGTGCAATTGGTTGGATGGGAAAGCCAGACGATTGCGAGCCACCGATTCAGCATTGGAGAATCTGTGCTGAAACAGCAGGAAAATTACTAACATGTTTTTTTCAAGTAAAACATACATTTCGGCTGCGAGTGAAGTCCGCAAACGACGTACTGCCATCAGGCATATCGAAAGGTTCGTGTATGTCTCTGAGTGTCTGCAACATACAAATTTTAATCCAACTGTCTGAGCAAAACAGGCAAAACACAAACATTTTGTTTGGAGGGACGTAGAGTAAGTGTTTGGCCGAACACCTTTGCATCCTGTAGATACTTCATTGCATTTTGGACTCCTGTGCTGTTGGCCATCTCAACCATAACTGTGTCCTGCTTTAGTCGCATGAATTTCACCTAAATTTATGTTGTAATTAACATCAAGTGCACAGACTATTGAGATGGTCGACACCAATCTATAGAATATTCCAAGTATTATGAAGATTTTTTTTCAAAAGAGTTGTTTTAGCCTACTTTTACAATTACAGTCAACCCCCTCCATAGTGATCCCCTGTCATAGTGTCCTCCTGGATAGTGCAAACTTGATCCGGCCTTCAAGATGGCCAGTATGGAGGGAGTCCACCATATGTTTTTACAGGTCAAATATATCTTATACGGTGAGATTTTTTTAGTATATAATCTAAAAACGTGGTTTTTGGCTAGCTATTTGTGTTTTGGGTCAAGCATCACCTAATTGTCTACATGCGGGTGTTGTAGATGGGTGGAACGTAAACCACAACGAGACTAAAATCTCAAAAAAGTATTGTGCACAAAAAAATTCTGATCGAATTCGGCGCTAGTGGCGAATAACAACACCCCCTTCCCACAATTTTTCAAAATCACTATTTATTTTTGTTTTTAGGCTTAGGAAGACAAGCGCATGTTAGCCGGAACTAATAAATGTTTTACGCCCTTTTCCCGAGGCATGGGAAATTTGAGTAATTTCTAATACGGTTTTATAAGGAAAAAAATTGGTGGAGGGATCTTGGTTCGCTACTAGGGTATCGAATTCTTACTCGACCTATAAAAGGAGAATTTTGAAAAAAATTTAAAATTTTTTTGAAAAATTCAAAAAAGTTGCAAAAAAAGTTTTGGTAAACATGCAAATTACTTAGGACAGCCTGTATAACAACAACGTACCTTGAGACAGTTGCCATAGCCACACAGCAAGTTGAAGATCTTGTCACAGTTGAAGTTTTCATGGTTAACTCCATAGAGCATAAGCACAGCTGGAGTGTTGTCTGCTCCCCCGCCACCACCTCGACTACTGTTGTTATAGTCACCATCGTACACTAAAAGTAATTGGTTGGAAACTAGCAAAATTTTTTGGCCAAATAACTTACTGTGTCCGGAGTCTTGATGGTGCGACTGATGCCCACGTTGCTGCTGTTGCACTGGCCCTGCTCTGCCAGTGTGGTAATTCGCATCCCGACTGAAGGTCAGCCCCCCATAGTCAGCTCTATCCTGTGTGTAGGAGGAAGACGAGTAGTGGTCGGCCTGGATTCCTCCACCCACATGTTTGGGAGGATCCATGGTGTAGGCTGTCTGGTATACTGGTCGGTTGGTGGAGTCATTGTAGCTTTTGTCAACATAGCCTTCATAACCACCACCACCGTAGACTGGAGCGTTGGCTGGCACTGGACCGTTGTTGGGTATAGCTGAAAATGGAAATGAAATGGAAACTTTATTTAAAAATAAATGATAAGGAACTTACGCATTGGTGGACATCCAGCTGGACGATGCTCATCGGTCAAAAGAGCGCGACGACTGCTGGGCGCAACTTGTTGCTCTAAAACAGTAGAAAATAATTAATTGGTATGTAAGCTATAAGTTGAGACATAGGAAAATAGGAGAGCAACAAAATACATAGATTTATACAATTTAGAGCAAGACAATATAGTGCAGGCAAAAACCTACCATTACCTAAACTAGACTTTTGGTTTTTTATAAAAAACATTAGCGTCTTCAGATGGGAATTAAAAATTTAAAGAATAAGGTAAGCTTTTTGAACTAAGCTATTTAGATTTAGCAACTACAGTCGAACCTGGATAACACGTCAAGTTCGTTCCCGCCTAAGGTCCGACACTTTTTTACCCCGCTTCTGGTAGGCTTTTACTGTTTTGACAGCTTGGTCCCGAAATTCGTAAGGATTCAGGTTTTTAATGTGCAAGTTTTCAAAATCTTATTAAGTCCGTTTATAATTCGTTATAAAGCTAAGATCCAGGGTTGCCATACATTTTGCTCTTTAAGAAAATATTTGACACAAACAAAAAACCGACCTTTGGTCAACCCTAGGGGAAAGTAATTTTAGCCTTTGGTCAACCCTAGGGGAAAGTAATTTTAGCCTTTTTTATAAATAAACTATAGCGGTTTTCTTTTTTAAATGTCAAAAATTTTTAGTTATCGAAAATGACCGGCAACATCTGAATACCCGCAACTTTCGGAACCAGACTGACGAATGAAATAGGTGAAAATCTTTGAAAATTGGAATAAAAAAGTGTCGGACCCGGGTCCGACACTTTTGGTGCGACACACGCTGGGTCGACCCAGCGTGGATTCGAACATGGGGGGTAGGGTTGTATCGAGGTTTGAGTCAAGCCGTTTGAATTATTTTAAAAACTAATTACAAAACTATAATTTTTTTGCTGGAAGCAGTTTAAAAACACGCTCATATTCATCCTTAATTTTTCAATTCCCATTTTTCTGACGTAAAACACATTTTGAAAATTAAATTTTACCCATCCCTGTCGTCACAAAACAATAACGGTTGGGTGGGCAGGGAAGAGCAAGTTGGTCAGTGTCCAAGTTCCTGCAGTGAAAAAGAGTATTAACAAAAGAGAATTGGGGAATTGTATGGTGATGTATATGAGTGGATGAGTGGTGTGTGTGTAGTGGCATGTGGCTCTTCTGATGCTGGTAGTGCATTGCTGTTTTGTACACCTCGCTTACAACCGATTGCAAACACAAATTTCTGTATGTTAAAGACACAAAATAGCTTGAGATGCATGTGTAGTATATAATGTATTGCAATTTACAATCAATAACTGTGAGATATAATGAGGTAGACAACTGTGTATGCTAGTTTTTAATGCCCTATAATTGCTATAAATGTGTATCTGTTTTCTATATTAAATGTTCTCTATCTATATTAAAAAAACCCGATTTACCAACCTCCTCGAAGATTCGGATTGGTGTAATCCCATTGCTCCTGGTCGTTTCTGGTAACTTTCACGTGGTCCGGCTGAAATTAATTTAGTTTGCTTTTGGAGATGTGCACAATGGGGGTAAGATTTGATCGGTGTGCTGAAAAAACCCGGTCTTTGGGAAACCTGATCCTGATCCTACCCCAGTAAAAAAGATCTAAAAACAATAGTTTACCTTGGCAAACTCCACTTTTAGAGTGCAGCAGCCAGAATAAATGTCTGCGCCGTTCATTGCATGCTTAGCTTTTTTGGCTGCTTCAATGCTCTCAAATTCCACCAAGGCCTGAACCATGGTTCGCTTAATCATGGCAATGCGCAAGACTTCGCCATGTGGAGCACAGATCTAAAAAATAAATAGCAGTTTATTTAGAAAGCTGGCCATAGATTTTACTGCAACCAACCTGATGGATAACTTCCACATTGATTGCATAGTGAGCATTGTAGACTGTGAGGATGAGGATTCGGTTGGGCACCTCTGACTCAAGTCCGATCCTTTGAATAGCCTAAAAATTGCAGGATTGAGTCAAGTAATGGAAATCAATATAGCCACCTGAGAAGTGGAGTAATTGAACAGAGCTGGATAGCCGGCCACATTTATTGGAGTGGTTTGCGCAAACACAACACATTTCCGGGCACACTCAAGCTCCTCGAACTCAACCAAAGCCATTCGCTTAGTGGACATACAAGTGGCATAAGCAATTGCTGAAAAAAAATTTCTTTTTGCATTGTTCAGTATACAGTAGGCTGTATGTGAATTGCAGAACCAAATTATTGAAATCCATCACCTAATTTCAAAATTGCATTTTCTAACTAATTTTTTTGTAATCATTAGTTAATTTTTACAGCAACGTGTAGCCTTCGATCTCAGCTTGCCAAAAAGCTATCAAAATCCCTTGAATAATTTCAAAAGTTCAGAGATTTAGGTGTTTAAATGGAGAAACCCTAACCAAACAACTTTCTTTGTTCAAGCCCCTAAATCTCTAAACTTTTCAAACTATTCAGGGGACTTTAGTAGCTTATTGGAAAGCTGAAACCCAGGGATACATGTTGATATTAAAATTTTATAATTATTGCGTAAAAATTAGTTAGAAAATGCAATTTTGAAACTCAGATGCTCGATTTTAGTAACTAGGTTTTGGATTTCAGTAATTTGGTCAATTTGATCCGCCTCCATAACTTGGCACCCAGCCAACTAGGCACCTTCGATAATTGGGCGACCCCGGAGTGACTATAGTCTCCTGATCTTCAATAACATGCCATTCTCGATAACTGGGCACCATATAGCAGGTCCCGTGGATTGTCCAGTTATTGAAGTGTTTTTCCAAAAAAGCTTACGTCCAAAATGAGAAAGAGCCTCTAGGAGATCCGCCTCAGTCGCTTTTGGATTCAAGTTTCGCACATGCACCACAATTGAGGGGTTTGGATTGGTTGGATCAGCTGTCTCATCTCGTCTGTAACGCTTATGCGGAGGCTTTCCCTCATTGTTGTATCCACCTTCCATATTGACTTTTTTCCGATTTGAAAACTGCAAACTAAGAATTTGTGAAAATTTGTAAAGGTGAGGCTCGAATTGTTTTACACACCAAATTTCTGAAACTGTTTGTTTTCAATGATTCAGATAGATTTACCGTTCTAATTTCTAACCAACGAACAACTATTCAAACAAAAACACAAATTGTGAGTCAATCACGAGTTCCCAGCACTCATCTTATTAGAAACTAGAAAAGCAGTGCTACGTGCTGGTCAAAAAACTAAAAAAACACGATTTTAAAAAACACGATAAGCAAAATCACCGAGAACAAACAGTTTCGAAAATTTGACCCTAGTATAGAATACCCACCCCCCAAAAAAACTTATACCTTCTAAAACTTAAGTAAAGAGCACCCAAATATATGTTCCAGACCCCAGAAAAAGTGCGTAAAACACTTATTAGTCACAACCTCCATACGCTGGCCTACCCCTAAGCCTAAGGGTTTTTTAGAAGGTCTGATTTGGGGGGGGGAGGTATTCTATACTAGCGCCGAAAATTTTAATGGTGGGAAAATCAGTAATTTAGTGCGGAAATTAGTATTTGTTCGAGGTACGCATGAGCTAAAGCTCTAAAAGTAATAAAAAAATCGATTTAACACCGTAAAGATAAAATGTTTACTCCTACAAACGATAAGTTTGTAGGAGTAAACATTTCACTCAGTATAATCAAAGAAAAATGACCAAAAAGAATAAAAAGCAAATGATGAGATGATAAAAAAACAATTTTCTAATGGTTACGCCAGAGAACACAATCTAGAGAACAGTAAAACCGCTTTTCAACTTCCAGCTAGGACTAGACAACTGTTCAAACGTGACTTTTGGAAAAATTTTCTAGGCTTGTGTTATTCTGAAATAAAGTCTTGAATTTTTTTTTGTGTTGCTACTCTTATTTCACTTCAATAGGACAGTGTGAAAGCGGTTGTCTGTAAAGTTAGTAGGAAAAGGTTTCACTGTGGCTCATCCAGCTAAACGCTTTAAGAGTGCGTTGAACGGCAAAGAAAACAACCTAGTAACACCCACCACTACTACAATTATGAGCTCGAAACTGAACAAAAACCAAAAAGAAAAGGTTGGGAAGATCTAATATTTATCTTATAAATTATAAGATTAACTTTTTGAGCAAAATATACAGTTATCTCTTTTTTTAATTTATTTTAACCTCAAATAGTTAATCTAACTATTTTTGATAGTGATAATTTGATTATTTAACGAGAATAAATTTTCAGCTGCGTCAGTTCATTGTTTTCACCCAAACAACTGAGCAGATTGCAATAACATGTCTGTCTAATGCCAACTGGTCGCTAGAAATGGCGTATATATTTTTTTTTGTTAAATATCATGCAAATGTTCTTAGGAGTTTTATAAACTTATGGACAGGGTGTTTCAAGAAATTCTAACTCTTTTAACGGCCATAACTTTTTTTCTAGGACGAATTTTTGAATTCTGTAAACGCAGATCGACTCAGAAAAAATATACAATTTTTTTAGTATATAATGTAAAAACCACAATTTTCGCTTGGTCCCCCCTGTGGTTTGGGTCCTAGTCATGGGATGGATCGGGATGACCAGTGCCCAAACCACAGGGGGACCGAGCGAAAATCATGTTTTTTACATTATATACTAAAAAATTGTATATTTTTTCTGAGTCGATCTGTTACAAATTCGCCCTAAAAAAGTTATGGCCGTTAAAAGTGTTAGAATTTCTTAAACACCCTGTACAGTCAGTGACGATGCAGCACGACTCGGTACGCAAATTTTGAATTTCATTTTTTGGTTGTTTGGAAAAAAACGTGTGAGCCGGTCCTCGCACCTAAGCTTCACCTAAGTTTGAACAAATTTTATAAAAAAAAATGCAAAAAACTGAAGTTTCCAAACGAGCGACTTCGAAAAAATGAACTGAGTCATTTTTCGTACCGAGTTGTTTCTATACCAGGGTATCGAAACGTACTTTTTAAAAAGATTTGTACTTTTTTGGAACCCGAAATCTATTTTATTTTTGAGGTTTTACGTCAAAATCTATAAGCACTGGATAAAATGGCATTTTTGACGAAAAATGACCAAGTTGTACTTTTTCGGCCAAATGTACTTTTTTCTAAAATTTTGAGTTCGCAACCCTCACACCCTTTCAAAATTTGAATTTCCTTGTAGTTCAACTTAAACAAAACGCCAAGAATTCAATAGCAGGTTTTACGCGCTTTTTTAAATTGTTGTCTCTTTTATCACTCGAATATCACATAACTATCTCAAGATTCAACAGATTTCCATTGAAAATTAGCAATACACAGAGTTACAAAAGTAAATTTATTCAGATTCACCTTCCAAAACAATATTGAGCGAGCGCACAATACCAACCTTTATTTCTCCAGAAACAACACAACGAGAAAAAGTCAAAAAAGAAGCGGAACATAATGGATATTTCAACCAAGTCTAACGATACTGGCATCGACCAACTTCATAAACTTCTCACAAATGTCGGGATTCTTCAAATGTTCCTGAGCTGCCTTAGGATCTTGCTGCATTTGTTCGAGCACAACCTTGATGACTGGATCACTGAGCACTTTCTGCACTTCAGGATCTTCCAAAGCCTGCTTGGCGGGAGCATCTTCATTTTTGGAAATGCAGGCACGGATTCCTTCCATGACTTCCTGGTTGTTCCCATCAACATTCAACGCACTTCAGTAGGCCTTCATAGCTTGGGGATACTTGTGCAAGCATTGCAACGCAGATCCTTTGCGGATGTAGGCTTTGACTAAAACAATTCACATGAAAAATAGTAAGGAGAGAGCAAAATAAGTAAGTCACCATCTTGGTTGTCCTTTTCCAAACAGGCATCACAGTCATTCACAGCCTTTTCGAACTCAGCCAACTTGATGAAGCAGGCAGCCCGATTGGAGTAAAGCACACTGTTGTCAGGATTGCGCTTGATCACTTCAATTCCTTTTCTTCAGTATAGTGTAGTGCTTTAAGGCCTCTGGATACTTGCCTAAACTTCCTATACTGAAGAAAAGGAATTTAAAAGTGAAAAACGTCAAACCATTTCAACTTGCCCAACTTGGTGCTAGCAATAGCCATACGCGCATAAGCCCTGAAAGTTAAAGAATATTTTTGACGATAGAGCAGTAAGCCACGAAAAAAGACTTGGAAATGAGAGTGTAGTCAGCACGATGAGCACGACCCACCTCGACAGCTTTCTTTCTCGACCAGACCAGTTCAATGGGAAATGACGGAAAGCGCTAACAGCTTCGGGATGCTTGACTGGAAAGGGTAATCCATTGTCGATGGCTGCGATCTTCAACTCCTGATTTTGTACGTGTCTAGAAGGAGAGCGATCAAATTAAGACATGAGTTCCCACTCCTACCTAATTATTTATTGCCAGTTATCCATATGTAGATCTGTGTTGCGAATAATATAGTCCAGGATGCACATCTCCTAAAACAAAATCATGAGAAAAGAGAACAAAGAAGAAGATTGCAATCTGAAAAAGCACTAAGAGATAAGCACTAAGCTAAATTACATGTAAAGGTAGGGATCGATAAGTTTACAGCCGTACTTTTTTTTCAAGGGCTTTCACCCTTTGCTCCTTGTTTGCGATACAGCCTTTCCACCTTATTGCTGCCATCACTTTTGTGCCAGAGCTTGAAAATTCCCGAACATCGACTGCTCTTCAGCAGCATCTTTTTGCATTTTTCCAGTATAAACCATTGCTAGACCTGAAATGAAAATCTTTGTATCGCATAAAAAACTAAAAAATTCGCATTTTTTCCAGCGATTTATGTACTAAAAGATAGCACGACGAATAAAGTTTCACGACAAACTATAAAAAGTCCTTAAAAGTCATTTTTCAGAAATCTCAGACTAAAGGAGTGAAACAACTGGCATTTTTTCGAGTAAAAATAGGGGTTTTTGCATTCTCTGTCTAACTTTTGTATAAAACACCCTAAATTTGTATTTTTTGTATACATCCTTGGTACCAAAATGCAGCAAATTTACTCCTCTATCGAGTCTCTGGTTTTGTTTGAGAAAAATTAGACAGAAAAACTTGGCGGGATCTCAATGAAATCAATGAGGCAAAGAAATTTCTTCCAAAATTTTCAAAGAAATTGCTTGTGGTTTTGAAATTTTACGTGTTTTATGGGCAAGTAATGGCATATTCGAGAGTTCTTAATGCGAGGAATATTTTGGCTATAAGCATGCTCAAGCCAAAAAGGAAAAAATCAGGTCAGAGGCATGAAACAAAAAGTGGTCTCAAATCGACCATTTTTGATAGTTTTTTGTTTGGCGCCAAATTTCCCTATTACACTAAGATTCAAATTTTGAAAGGGTGTGCCCTGTCTATACCGATTTTACATACGGCGTGGGGACCGCGTGTTAAATCGAGATGTCACTTTGACTTAATTTATCGTTCTACCGGAGAATCCGGTTCCATTTTTGCCTTGGTCCCCCCTGTTGTTTTTTTTCCTTGGTCCCCCTTTTGCCTTGGTCCCCCTGTTGTTTTTACCTTGGTCCCCCTTTTTGCCTTGGTTCCCCCTGTTGTTTTTTTCCTTGGTCCCTTTATTCCTGGGTCCCCATTTTGCCTTGGTCCCCCTGTTGTTTTTCCTTGGTCCCCCTTTTTGCCTTGGTTCCCCCTGTTGTTTTTTGCGATAGGGTAGGTTTTAGACAATCCAAAACAATAACAGAGAAGCAGGGCAAAAAGAAAAGGGGGGGACCAAGGAAAACAAACAACAGGGGGGACCAAGGCAAAAATGGGACCGGATTCTCCGGTAGCACCTAATTTATCTTTAGACCAACAACAACCTATAGACAAAGTTTTAAATATAACTTTATGACTATCAAGACAACCTAAATTTAGTTTTGAATTTTAAGATTACTAAGAAATGTATTATAATCGGTTTTCGACATTAACTGTATCACAAAAAATATCAAAAGTTATCCCTCAAACTTACGAAACAAGCAAACAATTTTAGCTGTGACATCTTCTACCAGAACCCATCTTATTTTGCCCAGGTGTTTCATGATTTACAATTTCCTGTTCAATCGCTTCTTCCAGGTTGATCAAAGTTTGGACATGCGCAGAATCGACTCTCTTTTCTCAAGATATGCTAATGGTAAAATATCTCTTGGCTTTTTACAAATACAGTACAGTTGACGCTCGATATAACGAACCTCCTGGGGACCAGCTACGGGGGTTCGCTATATCGAGCGGCAACTGTATTTGAAAGATACAGTTTTTACACCATAGTTTCTTAACGGCCGGAGTGCATTTTACGACCCCAGCCTAGAATCTCCGGAAACCATGTTATTTCAACGTTTTTGTACACAAAACGTACTTAAAACATGTTTTTAGGATTGGGAAGACCATTTTCCGTAAAAAAATTTTTGAACGAAGAATTTTTTTTTGCCTTGGGATCAAGGTAAAGGGTTGTGTATAAAAAGTAATAGTATAAACAAAAAAAAAGATTTGAACATAGTTTTGATAACTGGGGCCTACCGCATAAAGAAACTCTCGTATGCATACATATGGTATGGCATACGGTATGGCTTGGTTGCTTGGGGTTGAGATGTGCACACCCACATACCTTAGACTTAAATCACTCGAAAGTGACTCTGGATGCATAAAAAATGTATGTATACCAGTATGTATACCGGTAGGCCCCAGTTATCAAAACTATGTTCAAATGTTTTTTTTTTGTTTATACTATTACTTTTTATACACAACCCTTTACCTTGATCCCCAAGGCAAAAAAAAATTCTTCGTTCAAAAATTTTTTTACGGAAAATGGTCTGCAAGAACTAGTTTCTGTGTTTAGATCCTGCCGACAAGGTAGAGCCCAATCGCATTGGCCCGAATGGGATGGGTCGTCTTCTGACGGACTTGAATGTGAATCCAACTGACCGAATCGTGCTAGCATTTGCGTGGAAGTTGAAGGCGGAGAGGCAGTGTGAGTTTAGCAGTACTGAGTTCCGTGATGGTCTGCTAGCTATGAAGTAATCTATATTATCCGTGTTCTATTTTTCATTTTAATGGGTGTTATCTTTCAGAGTGGACTCGTTGGACAAATTGAAGGCTCGGCTGCCCAAGCTCAATGAGGAACTGAATGACCCTGTAAAGTTCCGAGATTTCTATCAATTCACTTTCCAGGTGGTCGTAAAGTCAAGATTACGTGTCTATTACTGTTTTTTCAGTATGCCAAATCTGTTTCACAGCGAAGTCTGGAATTGGAGATGGCTATTTGCTATTGGCAGGTGATCTTCACAGGTCTGGCCGATCGACGTGTTGACTTGTGGATCGACTTTCTGCGCCAGAAAAATGTGAAGGGTATCCCGCGTGACACTTGGAATCTCTTTTTGGACTTTGTAAGCTTTTTCTGGGTTAAAATACCATGAAACTTGATAAGCATAGCACTTCGCTAAATTATAATTTTAAAATTACAAAAAAAAATCAAAATAATTCGAAAACATTATTGACAAAATAGGGTGGTCCGCACGAATTCAAATGTTGCAAATTGCTGTTTTTATCAAGTTTCATGGTCTTTTAACTTTAATTGTTTTACAATTATTTTACAACATTTGTTATCTGATTTCAGTTGCAAAGCACCACTCCCGATTACTCAAACTATGATTGCGAAGGAGCTTGGCCTGTGCTCATCGACGAATTTGTGGACTACGCTAGAGCTCAAGCCAAAAATTAAGAAATCGAGTTGAATTTTAACTGTAGTGAGCAAAAGTCTCTCCTTTACTTCTTCTTCCGTTTTGTTGGGTGATTTCGCGTTGAAATTCAGGTGCGCTAATAAAAAATTGTTCAAAGGCATTTTTTATTTTAAGTGAGGTTTAGTAGAAAGCCATTTTATCGTAAAGTAAAACCGTTAAAGTAAGGAAGCGAACTCACAACTTGTCAGCAATTAATGAAAGGCTATAAAATATTTAAAGCACAAATTAAAAATTTGTTAATGGTAATCATGTAAACTGTAACTGTAATCACAGTCGAGTTGACCCCTCAACTTTTTAGGGGTCAACTTTTTTCAAAAGTGCTAAAATATCATTTTTTTGAGGAGAACGTGCCAAATCTGATATTTGTGACCCCCACTCAACTTTTCCAGCTCTACAACATGGCATTAACAGAAATTTAAAATCTTGTCTCTACAAAATTTTAGCGAATGTTGGCCCCTAAGTTGACCCCTAAACTTTCTTCACCCACCGATTTCTATACGTCAAATATGTATAAATCACTCGGAAACACTGTTCGAATGTTCGTGTAGAGCTCAAAAAGTTGCTCTAGGGTCATAAATATCAAAATAAAAGAAGAATGTAAGAAAAATATCGAAATTTTTTGAATCTAAGAAAAAGTTGACCCTAAAAATTGACCCCGACTATGAACAGGGCCAATGTTTAATCACAGTTGTCAAGATTGACAAATTTGATGACTATGATAGTATTTTTGACATTTAAAATAATTTTTGTCGTTGATTGTCATTTCACCGAATTTTTTTTTGATTCACCACAATATAGTACTTTTTTATAATTAATCAATATTCTTTTGCTTGAAAAGTTCTTCGGCGCGAATTCTATTGTCATGTACAATGCTGTACTTTTACCGAGGCATCGCCCCCATAAGCGAGCCATTTTTTGCATCTTTTCAATCGAAAAGAGCCATGAACTTTTTTATGTATTTAAAAAACTGTGTAGCTAAGAGACAGAGCTACCAAAAAGCTTCCAAACAAACCAAAGATTGCAAATATTTTTCTCCGGTATTTTTTATATTTTGCGAAAACGAACGAAACAAAAGGACGTAGAATTTTTCGATCTTGATAAGCCCGTTTGAAATTCTTGAATTGGTAGAAATGTTTTTTATGTATGTAAGCAATTGAAATGGGTGTGTGTGATATCTTCTCTTTCATTTGTTGCTGTTTATATACTTTTTGTTCTCTTCAACTCTGTTTTGCGAAACATTTTGGGTCCTATCCAAGAATGAATACGTACTTTACAAAATGGTCCTTCCTTTTGTTTCATCGGCTTGTGGTTAGGCGCAGGGTAGGCTACCGTATTTTAGGACCAACTCAAACACGTTTCTGAAATACACAAGGCATAAGAAAAATATGCTTGAGTTCATGCGCAACCACAAATAAACTGTTAAATCTGTATCCATTCTAGGATAGGGCCACACGCGCTGGATAAAATAATAAAGTTTTGGTAGTGGTAGTCAATTGTTATGCTATTTTGATTGATTTTTGCATTCTAAGCTCTATTTTATTTCATCCTATTAATTTTTCTGAACAAAGAATACCGTATTTCCTCTAATAATTCACCCGGCTGAGTTATTTTTTGGATCGCTCGAAATCGGAAAAATTTGAGGTTGATCTCGAGATTTTTGGGTGAAAATCTAAAAAGTGGAATCGGTAGAGCTCGTGGGAGTTAAGAAAACGCAATAAACAGCTTTGCACAAAATTGACTCTGTGGTGAGATATAGGTCCTCTTAGTTGAGGGGGGGAGTTATTAGAGGAAATACGGTATTATAATTTTCAAACTCCAGCAAATCTATAAAATTTCGTAGGTTATTTTATGGATGAAAAATGTATCACATATTGAAGAATTCGGGCTTTTGTTTGACATGCCGTTTCTTATCCTTTATCCCGACCCCACCCTAATTGAGTAGAGTACCGGGACGTGGAAAATAGCCTAAAAGTATGGAAATTGAACAAATTTTTGTCAGCTCGGTCCTACTGCACAAAAAAACTCTGGTATGCATGCATGTTTTTGGCTAGATTCCCCTGAGTCCCCTGACTCGTCCCCTGAGATTCCCCTGAGTCCCCTGGCTCGTCCCTGAGATTTCCCTGAGATTCCCCTGGCTCGTCCCCTGAGATTCCCTGAGTCCCCTGACTCGTCCCCTGAGATTTCCTGAGTCCCCGGCTCGTCCCCTGAGATTCCCTGGCTCGTCCCTGAGGTTACCCTGAGTCCCCTGGCTCGTCCACTGAGATTCCCCTGAGTCCCCCGGCTAAAATGGGCGAATCAACTTATTTGTGTCAAAATAAAAAGAAAGTTCAACAATCAAGACTTGGGTGGGGTCGGGATAAAGGATAAGAACTGACATGCCGATTTTTAAAGTCTGAATGTGCGCAAAAGCACATTGATTTTATCCATGTTTTTTTTTCCAAAAATTGCCATGCCAATGTGCACTCCGCGTCCTTATAGTATTTTTGGTGTTGAAAAGCATTTTTGGCCGCCTAAAAATATGAAATATGTCCTCCCAAGTTTTATAGATTTTCAGGATATTTTAACTTTTTATACGATACCGAAAATAATATTTTCTTTTCCTTATTCAGCTAAAATGGACAAGAGGATGGAGCAATGTGCACATGAATTGTAAGTTTACTTTTTACTAATTCACTAAAATATCATGTTTTCTGAACAAAGAATTCTTATAATGGTGTATGTTCGCACCAACAGAATTTATTGCCTTGCAACTTTTTCTTGCGAAGAATACAAAAGTAACACCGCAAAATATCAATGTTCTTTTTGCAGCGAAAAATACCATTTGGCACGATAATCTTTGTGAAAAAAATCGTTGCAATACGAGCTTTAACCAGACACACGTACGGGCTGACCAATTTCTGTAGCTCTCCGGCGAGGCCGACTCAAAAAATCGCGTGCCGTGCATGCCGAGAAAAGCCCGTGATAAAAAATTGACCGAAAAAACCTTTTTTTTCACCCGGATCGGGCCTCGAAAAAGTACGACTGCGCGCATGCCTGGCTTCAACTAATATTCAACAATATGAGATTTTTTGCAGAACCAAAGACACAGATGTGAAGGGGCTAGTGTGTTCGGATGAGCATGGTGCAGCTTTCTACTGCAAAGGCACTCTCAATGAGCAGTCGGCTGCAGTGGTTTCACAATTGGCTAGTTTGTGCAACTCTCTGGAACCAACCATCCAACCCACCGCCATTTGCATCTCCTCCTCTGCCAATCCAACCCCAACAAAAGTCATGCTCAAACGTAGTGGATTACTGGTTGTGGCTATACATAAATAGATGCAAGATTGTATTTTTTTTGTTTATAACACCTTAGTTCTAGTGTACAATTATCTTGTTTTCTTACTGCAACTTTTTCTTAATAAAGCTAGATTTTTGATTGATCCACTACAAATGGACAACATGCTCATTTTGTTTGACACGGGATTCAAAATATAATATAATATAAATAGGGTTGGCAACAGTTAATTCGACGTTTTTGAAAAATTTTGACTTTGTTTTTATGTGTGTTTTTTTACAAAAATGTTGAGCATGTGACCCTGCAACTGAAAGCCTAGGATAGTGGCCACACATTGATATAAAAATTTCTTAATTTGGCTTACAAAAATGGATCTATTTTAATAAAAACAATTTCGGGTCAGACTACCCGATTTCGGGTACCCGATGCCAAAATCGGGTAGTCTGACCCGAAATTGTTTTCATTAAAATAGATCCATTTTTGTAAGCCAAATTAAGAAATTTTCATACCAATGTGTAGCCACTATCCTAGGCTTTCAGTTGCGGGGTCACATGCTCAAAATTTTGTAAAAAACACACATAAAAACAAAGTCAAAATTTTTCAAAACGTCGAGTTAACTGTTGCCAACCCTTAATATAAATAACAATATAGTAACAAAGATTTGGAAAAAATTGGAAAATTAAAAGCCCATCTCAGGACTAATTTGGCTGATTTTCGACTAATTTGGATGTTTTAACATAAAACTTTAAAGTTACAGAAAGCTGTCCAGTTTAAAAGATCTAAAAGAACAACAAAAGGAGTGTCGGCTGGGTAGAGTACCCGTTCACTTTTAGAGATTTCATAACGTTTTCTCCGTATAAAGAGCTCCCTAAAAAAAATTAAATTTGTGCTATACAGCAATTGAATGTAAAAGTTTCTAAATTTCTAAGTTTTTTCATTTCGAGAATATCGAAGCCCTAGAAAAGCGAAAAGTAAACAAAAAATGACATCAGAAAATACATACCGTATTTCCTCTAATAAGCGCCCTCCCCAAAATCCGGAATTTCTTAAATTCATTCTCCGCCTTTTATACCAGGTTTTTGTTTTTGAACGCAACGTATGTTATATACCAAAATGTAGCTGGGAATCTAAGCTACATTTTGGTATGTAACTTATGTTGCGTTCAAAAACCAAAACCTGGTATAAAATTTAAGAAGTTCCAGATTTTTGGGAGAGCGCTTAATCAGATGAAATACGGTAAGTGGTAAATTAAAAGGCCAAATTTTTCTGGAAATTGAGGATGGGCCTGTAAACAGGAGCAGTACTGATGATGCCAACTTCAATTGAGGAAATAAAATTATGGACATTTCTGAATGAAGAATGTAAAAAAGTCTAAAAATATAATAAAATTGGAAGCACGAAAAAGAACAAATATCTGCAAAGCAAGCGCTAAAAATCTAGAAAATAGCAGAAAATTTTTATTGCGGGAAGCAGTTGGTGTGGATTTGTTAGGCAAGTGGCATGCTAGCCAGTGCTATATAACATATGCCCCCTCTTTATCTTCACTCTGGGAATACCTTTCTCCGACTTTTTCAGATCAATCTCTGCAGCACTCAATTAGCAGGCATGAGGAAGAAGGACAACAACTAATATTGCAGACTATTTATAGTTTTTATATATGATTAGACATGTTTTCACTGCCAATTATTCTGTTACTCAGCGGCCTAGCATGGTACGTCAAAGCTCAGACCTTGGAGAAGTCGCGGAGTGTTTGGGTGGAGCAAGGGCTAGTGCGGGGCAAGATTTACAAAATTGGTGATCAACAAGTACAGATATTCAGAGGCATCCCTTATGCAGAAGCACCAGTTGGTCAGCTAAGGTTTAAGGCAAGTCGAGCAAGTGAAAACTTACTTTTGGATTTTTCATTTATTTATTTGCAGAAGCCAATCAAAAAAGCGAGATGGGATAGAGAATTTAGCGCCACTGAGTATGGAGCGCCCTGCATTCAGTTCATGGACTTTGTTAGAAACTTTGCATTTTATCATTACATGAAAACTAATATTTAGCACAAAAATGACAAGATGTCTGGTGAAAACATGTTGAAGGAATCTGAAGATTGCCTCTTTCTGAACATATTTGCTCCTTATGTTAGTTATCCTGCACTGATTTCATAAATATTATGGATTTACTTAAAATAGTACCTGAGAAGTTTACCTGGATACGTGGTTTATCAATAATTACCCTATTTTAACTTCACATTATTGGTATTCAGTATTGATGGGAATAAGGAAAAGAATAATTTTGGATCCTGATCTTACCCTTGTTTTTGAGTTATGCCAGGATTAAGTCTAGGACTATTTTGGATTTGTATCCTACTACGTTTAACTTAAAAACAAAGAATATGATCCAGAGTAATTCTGGATCAAAAACCTACCCATAGTTCTGCGTACGGTCTCTAAGTATACCATATTTTTTTACTGCTTATCAGTCATATTTAAAATTTGCTGCCATTTTGGCCGCTCTTGTAGCCACATGGAAAATACGGTGTTCCAAAAAAATATTGTAAGGACAAATATAAAATTTTATTACAGAATTCTGAAGATGAAAGCCAACTATTTCCAATTCTCGTGTGGATCCACGGCGGCTCTTTCCTGGCTGGTTCTTCCGACACTGGTTGCTAAGACATTTTTCCTTGAAAATTACCGCTATTCTTGCAGGTATCGACATGGAAACTGTGGCAAAGAATTTTGTATTCAAGAACATCACTATCATCACCATTAACTACCGTTTGGGCCCTTTCGGATTCATGTCAATCCATCATCCCAACGATGGATCGCACAGCGGTGCGGGGAATACACCAGCAAATGGTCAAGTTGAAGGCAACTTTGGTATTTGGGATCAGAAATTGGCGATTGAATGGGTGCAGCGCAACATCAAACAGTTCAATGGTGATCCGACAAGAATTACAGTTAATTTTTTAAATTACTTTTGACTAATCTATATTCGGTTTTACAGGTGATGGGCGAATCAGCCGGCGTAAGCTTTGTTTTGTTTAATGGAAGTGAGTACAATTGTTGACGCTTTTAGGCGGCAGCTGCTTCTGTTCTCGGCCTTAGCCCCTTAACTAAAAGTTAGTTTATGTATATCAACCAAAGATGCCAGTGCTAGAATCTTTCTGACTATCGTACAAACTATTTTCATTCCCAAATTTTTAGATTTATGTTGTTGTTGCATATAGAAAATATTTCAGGTTTCGTACACCAAGTAATTGCAATGAGTGGCTCCTCAACAGCTGGCTGGTAATGATGTTTAGTGATTTTAATGTTTACTGATTTTTAAAACTAAGGTTTATTTAG
This sequence comes from Ditylenchus weischeri, assembly GCA_029231635.1. Lineage (NCBI taxonomy): Eukaryota > Metazoa > Nematoda > Chromadorea > Rhabditida > Anguinidae > Ditylenchus > Ditylenchus weischeri. The sequence goes on from JAMRYI010000576.1 coordinate 75,474, forward strand.
CAAACGCTTTGCATTACTTTAGGCCCACTTTAGAATCCGATTTCCTCTATAACAGATATTGATTGAAAACCCCCCTAGAAAATATCAAATGACCAATCAAAAAACCGGTTAATTAACCCAGTAAAGACCGGTTAATCAACTCACTAAAAACCGGTTAAAAAACATAGCATGACCATAGGATCGTGGTTAGACAACTCTTCCTGAACTATATCAACCGGAGGAGTCCTTCTTTATAATTGTCAAGATAGAGTACTTGACCGGGGCAATAGAGACAGGCAATTCCAGATACTAAAATATTTCTTTTCGAATAGTGCCTAGTGATTGAAACAAAAAAACTTAACCGAACCATTCTTTATTAGCAACAATTACAACCACATCAAACAAATTTAAGGCCCAAATGACAAAAAAAACTTCTTATCAGTATTATTCAGCCGCTGCTCCGAACACAGGAAATTCTTTGATCACATCGGCCCACTGACGACGATTCTTAACCAGGTCTTCAATTAGCTCGCCCAGTTCCGAAATCTAAATCGCAAAAAATTAAGCGAATGAAACAAAAGGCATCATCAGCACAAGGTTACCTTGAGCCTGATTTGCTGCATGCTTTGAGCGTGACGAAGAGTAACTGTGTGCGGCGCATCCACCGATTCATAATCAATAGTCACACCGAATGGTATTCCTAAACAGTTGTTTACGAAAAAAAATCAAGGGAGGAAGTATTCCAACCAATCTCATCTGTTCTAGCATAGCGGCGTCCAATTGAACCGGCCCCATCGTCCTGGAAACGTCAAAAATTAAAATCCGCTAAGCATATAAAAATTTACACATTCTTAGCAAACATACCACTTTATAACTGTGCTCGTGGTTAGACAACTCTTCCTGAACTATATCAACCAGAGGGTCGAAAACGTCCTTCTTCATAATAGTCAAGATAGAGCATTTGACCGGAGCAATAGAGGCAGGCAATTCCAGATACTAAAATATTTATTTTCGAATAATTCCAATGTTTTACGAATAATATAAACTGCTAACCAGTCTTTTCTCATCTCCATCTCTCTGGCGGAAAGCGTGCTCAAGAACGGCGTACATAATGCGGCCAACACCGAAAGAAGGCTCAATCACTGACGGAACAATCACCTTTAAAAACCAGGGAGATCAAAACAGCATAACAAAGTTATGGAAAAAGTAATACAACCTCGACATGGACAGTAGACTCAACCAATTTTACTTCCACAAGCTCTTTGCTGAGCTGGAAAATTTCGTCATTGATTTTCAAAGGGTATGTTCTAAATCCAGCAGTACAGACTGAATAGCACTTTTCTAAAATACTTACGAAGATACATCCAAAGCCGCTCGGAGTTCATTTAGCTGATCAGCATCATAACTCTCCACGGCTGTTACGATCTAAAAGATGTTCAGACGACCAATAACCGACAGAAACAAATAATAAACCTGTTTGCTACTAGCCTTGTACTTCTGTCCCAAAGCTGCTTTATTGAACACTGCTTTCGGTAAGTTTTCTTTCCTGGGCGCCACGAGCTTTTGTTCTGCTTGGAGTTTCACGCCCGTAGCTTTGGAGTGGGAGGACAAATCATAGCAGGCACGATCAGCATGTCCTACACATTCAATCCATCCATAGGAAGTATGGCACTCGGCATCCCAACAATCCTGAAACACCCCTTTTTAGAAACATGTAAAAACATGATTTTCACCTTTGCATAGTGAGCCATCTCAGTGGACATATGCTGACGAAAACGCAGTTTGTCTGTGTGAACACCCACGGACTCCAAAAAAAGATGAGTACGAGCCATGTAGTAACCGAGGGTTTCATTGTCCACAATTCCTTGTCCCACCGCTTCTCCTATTGTCCTGAAAATGAGAGGAATTTAAAAGAAAAAAATGCAGAGTGTCTCAAAATTTTTGGCTACTTTCAAACAGCCATGACTAATTTTCTAACACACATTTTTGAACTATGAATTGCATAGAATTTTTTTTTATATATAATGTGAATAAAAACACGATTTATGTTAGGTCCTCCTCAGGTTTAGGCATTGCCCCTCCAAAGGGCATTCACTTGAGCATCAGGACCCGAACCACAGAGGCAAAGTAAAAATCGCATTTTTTACATTATATACCAAACAAATTGTTGTGAAAAATTGAGTAACTCTGCGTTCGAAATTCTATCTTCAACAAAGTCATGGCTGTTTGAAAGTGGCCAAATCTTGGGACATACTGTACGTAGACTTAAAACTTACATGGTCTTGGCGCTCTTGTTATCCACTTGATCGCACGCAGTGAACAGAGTCATAACCACATTGGCTACTTTCGAGAATTTTACATGCTTCTTGTCGGCGGGATTTACGAAATGTTCAATTTCACACATGGTGAATTCACGAACCCGGATAAGTCCTTGACGAGGAGAGATCTCATTTCTGAAACCAGCTCCGATTTGAGCGGCGGCGAATGGAAGTTTGCCCTGGTTGAACTCCAAGAGCCTCTTGAAGTTGATGAAGATTCCCTGAGCTGTTTCTGGACGCAAATATGCCTTGAAATCTCCAGTCGGACCTAGAACATTCACAATGTGCAAGTTTATTGGTAAACACAAACCCTACCTATTTGGGTGGGAAACATCAAATTGAAAGATACGGGCTCAGAGAGGTCATTTCCAGTTGATGGGGACTTGAAACCATACTTTGTGATCACTTCATGCATATCCTTGTTGCTGAGTCCATCCAAACGATTCAGAATGTCGGTGAGCTCGGCTTTGACCTGAGCAGTAGTTTCCTTCTTCTGAAAAAATCCGTTTTTAATGGATATAAGAATACGCAAACCACTTTGATAATTTCTTCGGCATTATTCTTTATTAAGTGGTCGGCACGGAAGCATTCACCATTCTTCATATCCTTCACCATCCAATCAACGAAACGATCCACGTGACCGGATGCCCTTGAAGAAGTGAGTTGAGACATATCTTTAAAAATTTCAGCGGGATAAATTTATTGACCTACTTCAGCACACGTTCAGGGGTAAGAGCCGAGCATTCAACTTCGAGCATATTTTCCGCGAGAATGAAGTGCTTACGCCACTGCTGCACAATATTTGACTTGAGGGCACAACCCATAGGACCATAATCGTAGAGCCCTAAAAACAAAAGAGAAATTTACAAGGGCTAAATCATTGCATTTCGGCACATACCGGAAATTCCACCATAAATAGCAAAACTTTGATCATAGAAGAAGCGACGCTTCAGCAAATCTTCCAACTTGGATCGATCCATTCTCGGATTTTCGATTTCTTCAGTCAAACGAGCTGCTGCAAAAATTTTACAATTATTATCACAAATTACATCATTCGACAGGAAAAGGGCTAGAACAACAAAAATCCCTTTTGCGAATGTTTTTAGCACCAATGGTGTTCTAAACCATTTGAAAAAGCATTCAAATCAATACTGACATACTTAATAGGCGTCACCTTAACCTGCCCGAGGAGTTTTCTTTATGAGCATTGTGGTAGGAGAACTACATCCAGCAGATAAAACAGATAGATCTAAATTGCACATAAAAGCGCCAAGTGTTATAAGGAAGGCGGGTATTTGAACATAGCTTCAATAGACTAGGGTTGTCCAATCCGAGTATTCGGGCGAATATTTGCGAATATTCGGGAGCAATGTTCGCAGTGCAAACATTCAAACAACTGTATCTTTGACTAAGAGTTGACTTTATTGTGATGGTTGACTGTAGCACAGTTTGCAAAAGTAGGGTACAGAACCCACTCCAGGGTGACCAAAAGACAAAAATAGGCTTAATCGCTCAGAATCATGTGGTTTGGTGTAGTTTAAGGTGGTTTAGAATAGATAAGTGTGGAATTCTGAGCAATTAAGCTCATAGGACTGGAATCCCGATCCGCTCAATCGGTTTTTCGCAAAAGGTTTACCCCGCTTTAGTAAATCCCAGTGAGAGTGAAAGAGCTTCATTGAGGACGTAGCTTTAGGGCTATCCACAGACACGGCTCTCCACAATGGGATATGGCCAATATTGCAGAGTACATGCGTTGCAACAAAGGTTTTATATTTGTATTCAACTTCCACATTTTAATCTGATTGTTCTATTCTATTTTCAGTGATATCGGATCTTGACTTGGTGAGAAATATTAGTACTTCTTATAAGGCACGTTCACAATGATCCGTTTTTTGTCCGCATCCACATTTTTGTGTTCACAGTGCATCTACAATGCGGTCCGCATGCGGACCGCATTATGATCGACCCTAGGGGCCGGTAAATCGAAGGGCCATTAAATCGAGGTGCCGTTAAATCGTGGGTATAACTCCTTAAGATTTAGTCAAATCCAACCAAATTAAGCCCTAGGGTCCACTAAATCGATGGGCCGGTAAATCGAGGGCTGACTGTATACGGAAATGCAGAAAAAAATAAATTTCATTGGCTTTTTTATACTACGATATAAACCTTATGAAGCAAACGGCTTAAAAAACCATTTGCAGGGTTTATATAAACATTTTTTCAAACGGTTTAACGAATTTTTTTCGGCACTTTAAAGTGCCATTGTGAACGAAATTCCGCATCCGCATGCGGTGCGGAATTGTGAACATGCCCTTACCAAAATAGACCTCCGATACAACATAAATTTATATTGATGCAAGGGGCTCCATTACTTTGTCCTGTTATGGCACATCCAAAGCATTTTAATCCAAAGCATATTTTTTAACCCAGAATTAGTATGTTGGTTACGACAGTACACCAAATTCCCACCCCAAACCACAAAATTCCGTTTTTAGTGAGTCACTAATAATGAACCCATCAATTGTATTTTGGTCAAACCGACCAAATATTGGTTAAATAGACAGTCGTAAATTAGGACTCCTAATTCATTCATCCGACGAATAAACCTGTTTTTAATTTAGGAAGAGACACTGAACCACGAGTCCATGGCTGAAAGAAGCAGGAAGAGGGATCATTGCAATTTGCAGGACACAGGTTTGTTATGATATTTGTTCTATACTCGTGAACTTTTTTACCTTTCAGTGCCTGATTGCCTGGTGGTGAGTCCTATTCTCGCAACTACCTTTATGGTCAGTCTAACAGAAATTTTAGAATGGAGGCAACATGAACACTCAGGAAATGTTGGAGTGCTTCCGGAATGAAGTCAACTTCTCCTCACCACTGTTCCGTCGAGCTTTGGCTGCTGAAGCAAGTGATCACCCTGCAAATATTATTATTATTCTTGTATTTTCAGTTGGGAGTGTCCAAAATGGTGGTTGATAATGAGATAATTCCAGAGTCAGGTGTGGAGTTTGTCCAAAATAATGCTCATGTGCCTTTCTTCACTGGCGTGGCCAGGCGAGAGTGGGCACACAAGAAACGTAACATGACTACCTTTTAACTTAATGTTTCAACAACTTTCTGGCGCTATTTCAGCTGAGTATTACCAGTTTTACCGCTACACCAACATCTCACATGCTCATGTGGAAGGTACGCATACCATGTTCCAATGAATATTTAGAAAATCGATATATTCAGAAAAAACCAAAAACAATTTCAAATTTTGCGAAAAGTGTATATTTTTAAAGGGAGAGGAAACTATATATACGTATTGCCTATAAGACACGGCGTTAAAGGGGCATGCCTGAAAAGTTAAGGCGAGGACCAGCAATTTTTTAAATCGTTCAATTTTTCACTCGTTTTGCATGAAATCTAATATTGATGACCTTATGCTACTTTTAAAAGTTAGGCAGAAAACTTACAAAATCTATATGAGAAAGCATTCGAGAACAGAGATTTCCTGATATCGATTTTTAGCATCTGATATGATAGTGATATGATATGGGCGCCAAAAATTTTCGTCTGATATGATAGTGATATGATGTCGTGTGATATGACGCCCAGATGATATGATATGCCTCCCCGAATTTCCGTCTGATATGATAGTGATATGATATGGGTGCTCGAAATTTTCGCCTGATATGATAGTGATATGATATGGGTGCCGGGAATTTTCGTCTGATATGATATTGATATGATATGGGTGCCCGAAAGAGAGAGAATCACGGGTTTTCCTTTGCCCTTCCACAGCCCTCTTGTTGTTATTGGCTCTTCAGTAGTGGCTTCCATAATTTCGGCGTCCGTAAAAGAGGGTGTAATTGGTTTGAAGAAGGAGAGAAAATGGAGCACGGGAAATTGCGGGAATCTGATATGATAGTGATATAATATGGGTCCCAAAATTTTTTCCTGATATGATAGTGATATGATATGGGTGTCCGAAATTTCTGTCTGATATGATAGTGATATGATATGCATCCCGAAATTTTCGTCTGATATGATGGTGATATGATATGATGCCGAATGATATGATAGGGCGTATCATATCATTTCACTATCATATCAGATTTTCTGATATCAGGAAATCTCTGTTCGAGAAAGAAAATATTTGCTGCCCCGCTATTTCTCCATGTCGAGCACGGGCATGCTCCTTTTTGGCATGCTCACCTGTTCCAAATTTGTCCCCGCCAATTCACTTTTTTCCTAATCATTAAACTTCTGTACGCATTTTTTAACTTGGAGTGTTAAAACATTTAAAGTGTTTTTCTGTAATCCAACCTCAGTTCTACTGGATGAATCGTGCACCACTTTTTTTAGCTCTATTTTCGAAGTCTTTTGCCAAATGTGATTCAGTCTAGTTATAATAATTCTGATTTTGCCGATCGTTTTTCCAAAATCCTTTCACGTTGCCGTAAAGACTCGCGGCTCTCGGTTAACCGACACCCCTTTTAAAAATCAGGTGTCGGATAACCGAGACCCGCGGATCTTTACGGCAACCTGAAAGGATTTTGGAAAAAACGATCGGCAAAATCAGAATCCTTGCGATATTTGGGACTAGACTGGCGAATCACATTTGGCAAAAGACTTACTTGGCAAAAAAAAACACATTTGGCAAAAGACTAAACGACGCTCGACTGTATCACTTATTGCACCATCTCTGAAAAATTAGAACGAAAAAGTAAAAGTATGAAAGTATGTCCTTTTTAATAGAATCAGTGCGCAAAATTATTGAGTCGGCATATGTGGCCCGCCTGCCCGGCAAAGTGAGCAATGCCACAGTTGATTTGATTTCCAATGCCACCTTTCTAAGGTATATGAATGATGTGGACTTTCATTTTGATATGCCAGGAGTTGTTATACGCCTGCAGGATGTAGGTGCTATTTTCCTTGCTTTAAAAAAGTGTTCCTTTTGTAATTTAGCTGGAAGCGGACATTGAATTTGTTGCCCCGTGTCAAGCCGAAGTTGAGGTATTATAATTAAAGAGAATACAGTCGAACCTCGCTAACACGTCACCTTTGACCAGTTCTGTTTTGACAGTCTGGCCCCAAATATCGTCAGAACGAAATTCCGCATCCGCATGCGGTGCGGATGCGAATTCATTGTGAACATGCCCTTTACCAAAATAGACTTCCGATACAACATAAATTTATATTATCATGAAATTTTGACGTTTAGAAAGCAAAACCACGATAACGCGTCACCCTATTTTCAAAAAGGGCGGCGCGTTATCAAGGTTTTGCTTTCTAAATGTCAAAATTTTATAATTAAAAAAAAAACGATCGGCAAAATCGGAATCCTGACTATATTTGGGACCAGACTGTCGAAACAAAACTAGTCAAAGAATACAAAAGTCGAGCTAAAAAAAGTGTCGGACCCTAGGTGGGAACGAACTTTTTTGGGGTGACGTGTTAGCGAGGTTCGACTGTACAGTAAATGTAGAGTTCCCAACTGATTTCTCAGTATTCGGCTGATTTTGACTTAAAAGTGCTTATTTTGAAAGATTCTGACTTGAAGAGTCTCAAATGAAGACCTAGCATAAGTTATACGTAAAATATGGTTTTTGAAGAATAAAAAAATTGACTTTGGAGCGGGTATTAGGAGATGGCGGCTAATACTTTTTGCTCACCTCATACGTTTTCTATCTGCAGGCTTATGCTAGAGCGGGGCAGTCCAACGTGTTTGTGTATTCCTTTGACTACATACCCAGAGGGATTTTGGTTGAAGAGGATAAACGCTACTACTCAATGTTCGGAGACAACAGTGTTCTAATAACCAGAAAGGACATGACCACTCATGGTTTGTGGAGGAATATGCTATTTGGATATTTGACAATAAGTTTGATATAGGATTCAAGTTGGACGCTTTCCATGGACTAGATCACGCTTTTATATTCACACAAGGCTATTCCAGCAATTTTCACATCGAGCCATATTCCAAAAGAGACAGAGCTATGTCGAAGATGTTGACCCGAATGTTGGCCAATTTTATCATTCAGGGGTGGGTTTTACAGTCGATAGCCTTAATTTAAATTAAAAAACTTAGCTGACTTGGCTAGAGTTAGTACAAATCGCCCTAGATGGAAATTGCCTCTCTATAAAAAAATTTCGGCGCTACTCGGTTTAAACCCCCTACAAAAATCGACTTTTTTAAGAATGCCTAAAAACCATTTTTATACAATAATTTTGCCATAATAGGACCAGAAAAGCAATTAAAAAAGGATTATGGGATGTATTGGGAGGGGAAGGGAGTAATACAGGGACCACTTTTAACGCCAAAAACTTGTAAAAGATGTTGAACATGGTTTTGAATACTGGGGCCTACCGCATAAATAATTCTGGTATGCATGTTTTTTCATGCATCCAGAGTCACTTTCGAGTGATTTGTGTCTAAGGTATGTGGGTGTGCGCATCTCAACCCCAAGCCCCCTCCATGCATCCAGAGTCACTTTCGAGTTTGCGTCTAAGGTATGTGGGTGTGCGCATCTCAACCCCAAGCCCCTCCATGCATCCAGAGTCACTTTCGAGTTTGCGTCTAAGGTATGTGGGTGTGCGCATCTCAACCCCAAGCCCTCCATGCATCCAGAGTCACTTTCGAGTTTGCGTCTAAGGTATGTGGGTGTGCGCATCTCAACCCCAAGCCCCTCCATGCATCCAGAGTCACTTTCGAGTTTGCGTCTAAGGTATGTGGTGTGCGCATCTCAACCCAAGCCCCCTCCATGCATCCAGAGTCACTTTCGAGTTTGCGTCTAAGGTATGTGGGTGTGCATCTCAACCCCAAGCCCCCTCCATGCATCCAGAGTCACTTTCGAGTTTGCGTCTAAGGTATGTGGTGTGCGCATCTCAACCCCAAGCCCCCTCCATGCATCCAGAGTCACTTTCGAGGTTGCGTCTAACTCTCAAGCCACCTGCGCTTCGGAGAACGCACTCACTTACCTTAGACATGATTCTGAGAAGTACTCTTGATCATAAAATGCATATAGAGTCTATTTATGCCACGGTCCAAGTTGAAAAACACGATAAAGCAGCCAAAAAAAGTGGTCCCTATTATTCCCTTCCCCTCCCAATACAGCCCATAATCCCTTTTAAATTGCTGTTCTAGTCCTATTATGGCAAAATTATTGTATAAAAATGGTTTTTAGGCATTCCTAAAAAAGGGGCTGGCCTGGATGTATAGTATTTTTGCAATACAGTCAACGTTCGACTGTATTGCCTTTTTTCGGCCTGATTTTGGCCAAACTTCTAATAAAATGACTATAAAAAATAACGTACTTCTATTCCCCAGGAGGTAGACTAAATCGAGCGTTGACTGTATGCATTATAAATCAAATGCGAGTTTTATTTAAATACACATTTCCCCGTTTTTAGGAACCCGTCAACTGAAAATTTCACGTGGCCGATGTACACCAATGACTCTGCTCACTATGTATCTCTCAATATACCTCCCAGGTCATTCATTTTTTATTGGCTAAAACATGAGAATTTATTCGATAGGATAACTTTAACAACCTGTTTTCAATTAGGATTTCCAAAAATTTAAGTTGAAATTAGAGTTAAAACTCTGCCCCAAAAAAAGATTTTCAAAGCAGCGAAGGAAAGCTCTATTAGAAGAGGAAATACGGTAGTTAATTTAGAGTGATTAGAGGAGGGGTGCATTTCCCAGCACCTAGTTTCTGGAACGATGAAGTGGCGATGCTGTCTAGGTACACATTGGTGGAGAGCAAAATAAATGATCAAGCAGTCAGTGAATTGTCCATGGAGGAGAGAATCCAACTAAATGCTTATCGTCGAGCATGGTTTGTGCTCTGGCTGTTTGTGGGTGCCGTGGCTCTGCTAATCTGGCTGCTAATTATTTGTTTTGTGTTTCATAAAAGCCATTCACCTACAAGTAGGACTTATGACAATATTATTGTTAATCGTTAACGTTTTCTTTAATTTTTTTGTTAACACTCTAAAGACGGCTGATTTTGAGACCACCCGCAAAAGCTTTTAAAATCATGTTTCAGAGAATTTTTTCGCACAGTTTGTACATTTCAGTTTTGTGCACGGACTTCTATTAGAATAAATACGGTAAGTAGGGCCCAAGGCAAGACCCGGATTTTTGAATGACCTCATTTCATTTCTCTGATAACACTTCTATAAGTAAATTGACCATGCTGGCCTCAGAATCTGGCCTCAGAATTGTCATATGTCAACTAAAAACTGAACTTTTCTAAGAATTGTATGAGGCGGGAATTTAAAAATGGGCTAATTTATGATTCCGTATCATGGATTTTTGCGATTTTCGCACACAGACATGATATCGCAAATTTTTTTTGCGCAGTCCGTGCACAGAACTTAAATGTGCAAACTCTGCAAAAAAAATTCTCTGAAACATGATTTCCAAAGTTTTTTGCGGGTTGTCTCAAAATCAGCCGTCTTTAGAGTGTTAAAAGAGTGAAAAATAAAAAAAATTAATATTTACGTGAGTGATTCTACAAATCATGTATTGGAAAGTGTAACTGGTTTTATGCATTATCGGGACTACCTGGTTTTACTGTCATTTATGCTAAAGACATTTCCGAGCTCTATCCTCCAAATTTGCCTTTCAGTATCGCTCGTTAATAATGCTTGTGAATAAAGGACGATAACCATAAGATAATTAAAATTAATATGTTTTCAATATCGTGCAACGCATAAATGACAGTAAAACCAGGTAGTCCCGATAATGCATAAGAACCGTGTAACTTTTTCCTAGTATGAAACCGTACAGAATTCATAGAAAATACCTTATTTCATCTAATCAACCGGTCGGCTTATTTTTTGGATCGCCTCCAGGGGGCTGGCTTATTAGGGGGGGGTTGGTTGCTAATTAGATGAAATACGGTATCTCAATTTCAGTATTCACCCTCCACTCAAGGACGAAGGCAAACTTGGGGGTATAAACCGAGCCTGAGTAGGGGTATACAGCAAAATTTAGCCTAAAAATTCACAAAAAAAAGGGGTTTCCGGGTTTCCACCATTTTTATGCGACCTTAGTTTGTAGGAACAAAAGGTACAAATAGTTTATTCTATCACGTTTTAGAAAGATTTTTGAGATCTTGGAATAATTTAACCAGCCTTAGGCCCATCAAAGCATCATTGAAAAAAGCAATCACAGAGCCTTCTTTTTCCTGCACTTTTCTGTCATATACAACAATCAGGTAAATATTTGATTCCACGTTGGCTGTGAAAAATGACTAAAACAGGCAAAATAGTTATTAGCTATGAAATGAAACAATTATTATTACAGACGTGCATTGATTTTTTTGGGTAAGGTAGAAAAGTGAAGAAGACTATCTTCACAAAACTCTGCCTTGAATATTGCAGGGATCAAAGCTGCAACTTGCTCTATGAATACGGAAAAAGTGTTAGATCACAAGCGATACTGTGTTTTACTTCTTTTTGAGAGGATTGAAGAAGTCGGCTGACAGCCTGGTCGTGGATGGACCTTTCTGGTTTTATTTCACTGGGGTTGAAATCACTATTTTCGAACCCAATATTCGTGCAAATCGTATGCCAAAAGATACCCAAGACTTTGACCAGTCTTTTTTTCGCTAAAAGTATCTGAACTTCAAAATAATTGTGTTGATTTCAAACCCACTGTAATAAAACCAGAAAGGTGGCTGGCTGTCAGTTCAATCCTCTCAAAAAGAAGTAAAACACAGTATCGCTTGTGATCTAACACTTTTTTCCGTTGCAGTTTTTCGTGATCTATCACGTGATTGTCTATTGTTCCAAAAATGTTCTATAAAATTCTGAGAAAATTACGAAACTAAGCCGCAACCACCTGAATTTTCATCCAAAAGCACTTGGTTTTTTGAGGGGTTTCGGGGTCAAAATGTTTTAGCTTAAATTTTGTTATATTTGCTTGTTGCCTTGTGAATGTTTTCAATAGTTCTGTTCCATTTTTCATGCTGAGCATTTTTGTATATTGTCAGCAAAAATTTTCTTGGAAAAGTCGACAGGGATGAGCTAAGGTAAGGTATCTTTTAAATTCCGACTCCAGGGAAACAGTTGGTTTTGCCTATTCTCCTGCTATTTCTGAATGACTTTTGTTAAATTTTTGTGCTGATTTTTTGCCTATCTCTTAGCTCTTGAATTTCTCTACAAATATTGACCACGCATTGAGCAGTTAAACGCAACTATGACATGTCTAAAACCACTTTATGGTTAAAATTAAAGGTTTTCGAAAACTTACTTTTAGAAAGAAGATTAAAAATTCTTCGTGTAAATAAGATTTCTAGGTATTGAAAATGTATGTACGGCTAAAATTGAACGCTATCCCCACATCTCAATCGAACTCTACCCCCACATCTCAATTGAACCCATCTCCACATATTTATTCAATTTTACAAAAGCGCGCAAAACTTTGTATATCTCTATCTCTAGTCATTTTATAGACTTTGTTCTCGTAATGACCCTTTTTTCGTTTCTTTCTTCTGCTTATGCTCAAATCCATATCCTTTTTTTGTTATAGATGGCTCTCCGACGCGATGGGAGATTGACTACAACAAGGTGGACGTTGGCAAAATTGGATCGACTATCTGATGCTATCAGACGCTATTCTCTCTTTCCTTGATGTGCATGGGATCGTTTCCCTATCTCGACGATGCAAGAAATGTGGTAAGGGTTATATGAAGCTAGATTAACGTGCTAATGGGTGTGCATTTAGTCACTTCACATTTAAAGCTTAATGGTTTTGCTGTACTTTTTAAGCAAGTGAGATTTCGTTACGGGAAAATGATTCGTCCTGGGGTAAAGAGATGCTATGGGGAAGAAGGTCTACTCGTCCATTCATTCATGTGTCGTACAAATCTTCCGGTGGTTGTTATTTTGAAGTTCATCTATTTGTGGTATGTATTCTTCTTTATAATATATATTCTATTTTAGTTTTTACTTTTCCATGTTCTTCGGCATGCAACTGCAAAGAATCAGCGAAGAGGTTGGTGTCCCCTGCCATTCTCTCGTTGGATGGAACAAGTACTGCCGTCAAGTCGCATTCTGGGCTGTCCAAAAAAGAGCGTTTCCAATCGCTGGCATTGAGGATGGGGTAAGTACACTATTTCGAGCCCACTGATTTTATTACTTTGCCGGCGTTAAGCGAATTGATCCACACACAAATTGATCCACAAAAATTTGTCCCGACACGAAATGTTTATATATTTTTGTCTTGAAAAGTTTACTTGCTAATTCAAACATTTTTGTTATGAACCAACAGTTTTGCTGGATGTCCCATGTACCAACAAAACCAAGTGGTCGTCCTCTTGGATCAAAAAAAATTCAATTTTTTTTACTTTTTCGGGTTCCAAAACCTGTTTTATGGACTAACTCGGGCATGCTGAAGATGGTTTGATAGTGGTGAAATGCCGTTTTGTTTAATATTTTTTGAGTTTTGGTAAAATCAGTTATTTCCCAATACGCAAAAAATACCATACAAAACCTTATTTTACTATTATCAAACCATCTACAGCGTGCCCGAATTAGTCCGGAAAACAGATTTTGGAACATGAAAAACGTGAAAAAAAATTTTGATCCAAGTGGACGACCACTTGGTTTTTTTTTGTACCCAGGTAGCCGTACCCAGGTTGGGGAACTCAGGTAGTGTAGTGGTACCCGTGTAGTGATATTTTTGTCTTGTAAAGAAAATTTAAAATGTTTTTCTATGATCCTACCTCAGTTCTACTGGATAATCCATGCACCACTTAAACCAAGTGGTCGTCCACTTGGATCAAAATTTTTTTTACGTTTTTCACGTTCCGAAAAGGCAACCGGACAAAATAGATTTCTAATATATTTTGTCGTGCGACAAAATAGTAAAAAATCCATTTTTTTATATTTTTTTCGCGTGACAAAATCGATTTTTTCTATTTTGTCGCGCGACAAAATGTATTATTTTTCGCATTATGTCACGTAGTTTAACAAATTTTGACCACTAAGTTTTAAATGACGAAATCACAAAAAGACCACAAAAATGCATTGCACATCACGAGACGAAAAAATATATATTAAAAATCTATTTTGTCCGGTTGCCTCCAAAACCTGTTTTCTGCACTAACTCGGGCATTCTGTAGATGGTTTGATAATAGTAAAATAAGGTTTTCTATGGTATTTTTTGAGTATTGGGAAATAAAAAAACTCAAAAAATACTCAACAAAATAGCATTTCACCACTATCAAACCATCTTCAGCATGCTCGAATTAGTCCATAAAACAGGTTTTGGAACCCGAAAAAGTAATGAAAATTTTGAATTTTTTTTGATCCAAGTGGACGACCACTTGGTTTTGTTGGTACATGGGACATCTAGCAAAACTGAAAAGGATTCAAGGATTCACAAAAAGATTCCTTGTGTATATTGAGCAAGTTGAAAAAAAATTCGCTCAAAATGACAAAAAAAAAACTGGATAACTGGATTTCTTAAAAAATATATTCAAAAAGTACTTTTTCATAAAAATGCATTTTTTCCGAAAAAAATCTAACAGTTCTATCACTAAAAAACGTCCAAAAAATACAGTGCACATCTCTAATATAATTTCAATACCTGCTCCTTGTTTTTGTCAAACAAATACTTGATTTTGCCATCATTTTGCGTGGAGGTGGACTGATTAAGCCACACATCTTGCACAAGTGAGGTGATATTGGCGTGAAGAGTTTCAAACAAACGCTTATCCTGAGGGCAGAAAAATAGTGGAGGGTACTTTTCGTTAATCCCACTGGCTGGTTTGCAGCACTCGGTGCTGAGTCGGCTCAATGCTTTGTGATAACCAAATCCTGCAACAGCAATGTGAATTTGTGTTCTCTAATTTTTTTATAAATGATCACCGTAAAATTGAGCATCCATCTCAATCCTATTCACCAACAAACAAATCATTTGTGGACTGTTTTTACGGAAAAAAATTTGGAATAAATGTAGAAATCTGGGATTTCCATGATATGCTGGTTTCATTTCACTGTTAGGAGCAAAAGGCGTGAGCACATCATGAAAGTAGAGGGAGAATTTGGCAAGCATTGTTTGGAAAAATTGATCCAGGAAGTGAAACTGAAATAGTAATTTAGTGAAAAGTAGAGATCGAATTTTGACATTTTCGGGACGGGACGAAATTATAATAATTTTCTTCCGGAATTTTCGGGGCCAGATACCGGGATAGGGCGATACTATAAAATTCACCCAGGCATGAATTGTCCCGTCACTGTTTGCATCTTGTAAAATACCCAAAAATATAGAATTTGAGTAAATATTTCTTCGGGACAAGACACTTGGATGGTTCAGGCGCCAAAATTTTTCTGGGTGGAATTCAGGGACGAGAGAATGTTGAAAAAATTCAACCAGACGGGCCAATCCCCTGCTGCCTTCGCTTTTAAGACACTTGGTGATTTGTGTGCCATTTCAGCCAGTTGTAAAAACTTGATTAGATTGCTTGTATTAGTAAGAAAAGTTCTTACCAATGCCAATTTTGTAAGAGTGGGTTTTGTTTTCTTGGTAAAAGAAAGCAAAAAGGAAGAAGAAGGTTGCGTTAAGTTGCTTGCGTCAAATAAGTCAAACCATTCGTTGAGAATGGCTTTTAATTCTTTCAGTTTAAGCAAAGACTCCAACATCTAGAACCCACAAGTTCAACAAGCTTTTATGGGAAAAACAATAAAATTCACGTTGCATTCAGCAATTTTCTGTTGAACGTCAAATAATCGCTGTAGCACGTCTATTTCTTTGATAATTGAATCGAGTAAATTCAGGTGATTTTTTTCACATTTGCATTTTCCTTGAATCTCTTCCAGTCTTTCAACACTGTCTCTAACTATGCATTTCCAGTCCTTGCCTAAAATAAAAGAAGAAGACTTAGTCATAATTCTTAAAAATTTTAACCTGGCAATGAAATATAGAAGCCGATCAACTCAATGCGAAAAGAGGCATGTTTTCTCAACTCATGCGCAACATCTGCTAAAAGACTTTTAGGTTCATCTTGTTGTGTTTCAAAACACCTTTGAAACTCGTTTCTAAACCGAAATTTATGTTAGAATATAACAACTATCTCACAAAACATCAACCTCAACAGCAAATAAGTATCCCTAATATCGCCGTCTTTGTTACGGAATGAAAATTTCTCGAACTTAGTCACCAGAAAAGTCAAAGAAAAATATTGTGATTCAGTAGAAGCCAACTGTGATAATAAATAAGATAAATGTCCCGAAAATAACCTTTTTCTATAACCTGTGACATATAGTTGATAAAAGTTTGCCAAGGTTTCAAAGAAGCTGGAGCATCCGTCCATAAGTCCCTTAGGCGTTCAGTCTCTAGCAATTCTCTGGCTTTCTCAAATTCCATTTTATGCAAAAAAGCAGCGTAGCGATCTATCATGGTAGAAAGCTCATATTCAGTAACCTGACGTCCACCAAACGAAACATGTGGTGACGATGTCATCTGCTGTATTTAATCATCCTTTAATTTCGCGCTGCGTTAGGGCTTGGCCACAATGGAGGTGTGAAGTGCGAAGCGTTGACACTCATTTGGGCAAAACTCATTTGGGCACCCTCATTTGGGCAAATCGAAAAACATCGGCGAGTGTCAATAGAACTACAATATACGTGATTTTTGAAATTGGTGCCCAAATGAGTTTTGCACAAATGAGTAGTAACCGTGCGAAGTCAACGAAACTGAAATACATTTTTAATGATTTAAGCTTACGTCTTTAAAAAAGACCCAAAAGGGGAATTTGTAAGGTTTGATCCCATATTTTCGAGCCAAAATTAGCGAGCTCTGGGTGTCAAAGACTTTACAATTCCACTCCACAACTACACTGTGGCCATCGCATAAGACTACGAATTTTAGGATAAGAAGAAAGAAAAAAATCAAAAAGATACACATTCCAGACAAAGAATTGTTACTTTACCATATATTTATTTGATTGCACAACAAGCACTTTATGGCTTACAATAAAATTACAATACAAGATGTCTCTAAAAAAGGCTTTAGCTTTCTGTCATTGGATCGAATATCTTGGCTCGCAGTAGGCAGAAAATGAATATTTTGAAATCGAGTGCTTCAGCCTCTGATTCTTATCAATAGGAAGACCTGACTTGCGGCATGTGGCATCAAACCTAAAAGTATATTAGCATAATTAATTTTTGAAGAACATTATAAGAGAATTAACAGACGGATGTTGCGCTCGGCATCTGCCACTGGTTCTCCGCTGGTTTCTACATTCAGCTGCCTTTCTGTAGAAACGATCATCCAAAGCACACAACGTAGGTAAGTAATCCATGGCCACGACATCACAGGAATGAAGCATAGTCGAAGAGCGCTGCCATGCATCTTTCACCGACTGATTTGGCTGGAAGTCTGAACCACTGAAATTAAATCAATGATGTAACAAGAAAATGGTTACAACCAAATTCAAAACAAATAACCTGAGAGAAGGGAAATTAGCCAAGCATGTGTCTTTGATGTATGGCTGAAGAATCGATTGAACGGGCTCCTCGAATTCGGCTGAGTCACGCATCCAGCGCTGATATTGGCAAATTCTTTCGGGCACGAAATCCAAATCCATCGATAGTTTTCCACGCCAGGTAGTTGAAGAAGTCCTGCCATACGCGGCATCAAGACCGCAAAGTATCGAAATTTGGCTCAAATGGGTGTCCAACGGCAATTCAGCAACTTTGGGACGAGCATTTTCGGCTGGCAAACCACTGGATAGACAAGATTGGATGGCATTGAGAGTAGCACGGATGTCACAGTGATGTTCTTCAATTACATTTCTCAGCCAGGAAATAGTAAGTAGTTTATTAGAGTAGCCGCAAATCCAAGGCTAAAATGAAAGTGCTCGATAAAAACTGAAATTAAAAATTTACACTGAAAAAATACCCTCAAATTCCTAGCAAGGGATATGGCAGATGATAGCTTGAAGTGAATTGATTCATACGTTACCGAAGGATTGCCCTGTAGCATCCTTTTGACATAGGATGGATTGGAGCATGTCAGGACAATGGGTATTTTTGATTCTGCGCACAGATACTTCAGAGCACTCCAGAACCGATCATCACTGCTGTATATAATGTCGCACTAAAAAAGTCATTTAAGTAAGTAATAAAAAAAGAAAAATCTAACATCATCAATGAGAACCAACGAGAAATCAAGCGACGAACTGGGAGACTCCACAGATCTGAGCATGGGATTGAGAGTCGGTGTGGACCTTGAGCCAAAAATACTTCCAATTTTCCGCTCTTTGCTAACCTTCAAAGGGTATATCAATATAAATTCACCAAAAAACATCAATTTACGTTGTGATTTTCGATTGCACCTGCCAACTTTTCTTCAAGCACTGAGCCGTTTCGTCTGTCGGCTGAAGAGAACTCGAGAACACGTATGTTATTTTCTTTGGCCGCACAATGCACCTGAATTAGTTTATTTAAAAGCAAGGCCTAAAGGCTATACCACAAGAAAAATACCGTGGAAGTTTTTCCTGATCCGCATGGTCCCGCAATAACGAAAGGATTAGTTGTCTTCTTTTCAAGGTAGTCGGTATCGTCGTAAATAGCCTTCTTTCTGCGTCTTTGATGGTCATCTAAATGCAAAAGCACTTTGAACAGAAAGCACTTTATTAGATCCTACCTGACTTCGACTTCATCTGCCATGAGAAGCGCTTCTTCCAGCTCTCCAGCCAACTGTAAAATTTCTCCACTTCGGCAGCGTTCCCAAGGAAATCCCTTCTATCTGCAGGCCCGAAAACAGAACTCCACAGCTTGGTTTGCCTATCAATACTGTTTTTGCCACAAATTGATGCCCTTTCGAAAATTGCTTCTTCTTCCACACTCCAATCAAATGTTGTTTCAAGCTTAGCTATGGCTTTATCGCCCGCCTTTGGCATGTTGACCCTTACACACGGTGACTAGAATTATTCATTTTATTGGCAGGAAAAAGGTAAAAATGAAAAAAAACTTACAAAATTAAGCGCAATAGGAGCGATTTCAACCGGAGATCTTCCGCGGCTAAACATGGAATTATCACCCGTTTCATCTATGAATGGACACTTAAAACAATTATTAAAGTGAGCTAAGTAAGCATGATCTTTCTTGGCAAGCTCTACCTCTATGATTTCATCGTTGATCTCAGTGTCTTCCGGCATGCGCACCACACCAATAGGCTTGTCAACTAGCGGAGTAATATCGATGACGACATCCTTGGACTTTCGGAAGAGAAGGCGACGGGCTGAGTTCATTATCTTGGCACGATTGCTGGACTGTCGTCTTGGGCGAATTATTGGCTGCAGATGCGATGCTCTTTCGAATGAAAACTGAAAAAAAAACAACTCTTTTAACCAAAGATTTTGCGTGAAAATTTAAAAACACGTACACTGAATCTGTCTAATGTGCTTTGCTTCTTGTGCAAGGTTGGCTTTTTCAGGCGAATTTGCTCACTGAATGTTCGCGGCTTCACAATCGTTGGAATTCTTGCCTCTATGCCAGAACTGCGACGACGTTTGCGCTTGCTTTCCTTTTCCCCATTGTTGTTATAAAAACTTGGCTGCTCTTCAACTTTGTCCATGATGCCTAAATTAAATATTGTTTGTTTTGGTACTTTCCCGGTAAAGAAGTTTCATGCTGACATTGACAAATCTATTTACAGCTGCATTATATTATAGTCGAGTCCCCTTTATCCGGGGTCATGTTGGGACCGGTTTTAGGGTGCCGGATAACTAAGGTGTCGGATAACAGACGGTGTTAGTTAAAAGACGGTACCGGACATCTGAAGTGCCGTATAAACACGGTTTTACTGTGTTATTTCTGCAGAACATATCTAACATATATACATTTGTACGAAACCTGAAGCTTGAAAATTACATAATGCCACAACATAGTCCGCCATTTTGAAACCCGCTTTTTGTAATTTTGCACAACACCTCCAAGGCTTTTCAAAAGGCCCGAAAATACGCATTTGGGATTTTTAGACTTGTCTTCATGGCGCAGTGGTAGAGCTTTTCATCACACAATTTTACATAGCATATAAGGCCATTTTCCTCGAGGTCACGAATTCAACCACACCTCCCGCTAACTTCGATTTTTTATTTTTTTTTGCAATTTTTTTATTATTATCATATCATCAGACGTAAAATTGAAAAGTAGACCTAGTCCATAAATATCAGATTTTCATAAAATACGACGGAAATCACTCGCCTGCACTTGAAATCTTGTAGAAAACTAAATGAATTTGATTTCAAATACAATTTAAAGATATAGAGATCGAAAGTTTTCGAAAAAAATTATGATTTTTTAAATATCTTGATGTCTATAAGGCTGCAGGAAGTTTTTGTAACGAGACAATTTCGTAAGAGCAAACTTTCAAAAAAGATTCATATTCGTAATTGTTATTGTCTTGACACGACATCGAGTCTTCTGTTGATTCTTGTCACTCTGTTATCAATTGTCATCATACGTTCCGTTATTATAAATCTTGTTGGTTCGCTCTGCAAACTGTCTCTCTCTGCTCTCAAGAACACAACAATTGGCGCAGTCAAATGGATCCAGAACAACTCAAAGCAATTTTGGAAGCTCAAGGGCGGCGAAATCAGCTCCTCGTTCAATCTCTCAGAAAAAATGTTCCAGGCATTGGGTGGTGGTGCAGCTCTCAATGTTCAAATTGGCATCAATGCCTTTGATGTTTCAGTGAATAGGGCTCTTCAATTGCTCTCTTCTCTCTCAGCTCGGATGGAAATGTTCGTATACAATACGATGGAAGATCACACGTTCGACAAGTGGTACGCTCGCTACTCAGTCCTCATTGAAAAAGATGAAGCCTCTATTCCGGATGAATCAAAGGTTAGACTTTTAATTGGAAAACTTTCCGAGTATGATTAAAAAAATATGCCAATGCAGTCCAGCCAAAGGGTGCCTATGAAAAGCCTTATCAAGAATTTGTGGTCATCTTCAAATCGCTCTTCGCTACAATTCGCTACATAGTTTCACTTTAACATTTATTTGCCCTAAAAAGTCGGAATTTTCCTTGGTAAATTTTACCGGTCGGTCGGTAATTTACCAAGGAAAATGGTCGTTTGACCGCATAAACAATGGCTCTTCTCAAAGTTTATATTTTCAAAACTGCAATTTAATGCATCATTCTAAAGCTCTTTAATTTCCTTACAAAATGACGTGTCGAACGTTTTGTTAGAATGACACGGGGTTGAGGTACAGACGGTCAAAGTTTTGAAAAGTAAGAAATGACTTAAAATCAGGGAAAAAGATGTTTTTTTACTTTTCAAAACTGTGGCCGTCTGCACCTCACCCCCGTGTCATTCTAATAAAACGTTCGACACGTCATTTCATAGGGAAATTAAAGAGCTTTAGAATGATGCATTAAATTGCAGTTTTGAAAATATAAACTTTGAGAAGAGCCATTGTTTATGCGGTCAAACGACCATTTTCCTTGGTAAATTACCGACCGACCGGTAAAATTTACCAAGGAAAATTCCGACTTTTTAGGGCAAATAAACGTTAAAGTGAAACTACGGTTGTGAAATTAATCGGTAAAAATCTTTTTGCTGGTAAACTACCAGTAAATTACCGCTTAAAGGGGCATGCTCGCGCCCGGAATAATTCTTGCATTTCAAATGCGCGGGTACCAGGCACGCCAGAGATTTGAAATTCAAACTCACTCTCACTCTTGAAATCATTTTGAATGGTTTGTTTTGACGCGTCGATATTTTTGCTGGCGTTTTTTTCTAGTTGCTCTAACAAGTCTAACCACATTGACTGCTTTGCTAGAATTGTTGAAGTCGAAAGCTACTGGTATCTTTTGTTTTATTGCTGCTGTGTGGACGATAATAATAATAATTCTTACGCATTTTTAGACTCCGCTCGGATGATTTAGCAGATGACGCTTGGGCATTAGATAAGTTTTTTATACTTTTAGCCGCCTTTTTTCTTTTCTTTTCTTGTGCAGTTGAGGTATATGCAATGGATGACAGAAGAACAATCTCCGGATGAATTTCTTGCTCAGCATTCTAATTTTCTTGCTTTGTATATAACTAGGGTTGTCGAATCGAATATTCGATTTCGAATATTATTCGATATTATTCGAAAAATTTCGAATATCGAATCGAATCGAATATTCGAAATTTTCGAGTATCGAATACCGAATCCACATTCGAAATTTTGAAATTCAAATATTTAAAAATATTTTCAAACACGCGTTCGTCTCATCTCGATATTTTATATTTTAGTATGTTTCAAATTATCCACGATTTCCATTCCAGATTACCTTCCAAATTTTCTCCCATCTTCTCTCCTTATAAACCTTGAACCCACCTCTTTTCAGCATCTACAAAATGTCAAACCATGTCTGGAGCATATTCAAAAAAGAAGGCACGGAAGCAGTTTGCAAATGTGGCCTACGTCCAGCACAAAACGGAGGAGCTCACCACGGATGTCATGAACTGTATCACAACCTTCCATTTTAAATTGCCGAGTCTCCCAGCCTCAAACGTCTGATTGTCTCAAATCATGGTCGTGCACAGGTAAGATACGTGTTTTAAATATCCGATAGTATAATAGAAATTTCGAATATCAAATGTCGAATGTCGAATATTCGAAAATATCGAATCGAATATTCGAAAATTTCGAGTATCGAATCGAATATTCGTAAATTTCGAATATCGAATCGAATATTCGTAAATTTCGAATATCGAATATCAAATCGAATATTCGAAAATTTCGAATGCTCGACAACCCTATATATAACTGTGAATTATTTTGAAATAAAGTTATCTAAAATTTATGCTTGCTTTACAAAGTTCTTCGTCGTCATCGCAACCTATTTTGCGATTTGATCTCTGTCTCTTCAACTTATAGAGTTATGCGCACACTAACTTTTACAAGAAATAATCTTATTTTTTTTTATCAAACAGCGCTGAAAAATGGTTTGCCCAGTCTGCCAAAAGAAAACAGGTTCTGATAAAGGTGTGAGAATCTCTATGAGCGACTGTAGATTAGCTGCTTATCGAACAAATGAAAATTTCAATCCTTTCCAAGCGGGCCAGAGTCGTAGTGTGTTACGAGCATTTCAGTGAGAGCAACTTGATCAAACGCGAAAACATAATTGTTGGAGTCAAGCCGGGATCGTTGATTCTTCCTGTA
This sequence comes from Ditylenchus weischeri, assembly GCA_029231635.1. NCBI lineage: Eukaryota > Metazoa > Nematoda > Chromadorea > Rhabditida > Anguinidae > Ditylenchus > Ditylenchus weischeri. The sequence goes on from JAMRYI010000576.1 coordinate 98,942, forward strand.
GAAGCTCAGCCAATCCAACAACAAAATTAATCTGTGTCTTCTCCATCCATTATGTCACCTACAGCTACTACGACTCCTAATCGGGAAAAAGTTAGTGAAAAATAGCATGCATTGTACTGTTATATTGGGATTTTGTAGGTAGCGACACCAAGGGCTTTACACACAATACCATCTGCTCAACTGATTTTCAAGATGAAGAGGCATCAACACAGCAAACTGCAGCAGAAGAGGACGAGGAGGAAATTGAGCCCACCGATCAGTCAAACTTTTTCATTATCCATTAGACCAGCTCCAAATTCTGCTCAAAGATGTTATAACTGCAGGTCTGATAAAGTTTTATCTCCTCATTTCTCAAAGCAAGCTACGAATCTAAGTGTCAAATTTTGGTGTAATGAACCCTATCAACCCTATCGACATCTCAGTTGACGGTCAGTACGACAGTCCGGGGTACAGTGCAGAGCTCTGTTGTGTGGCAGCTATCGACAATGAAACAAAGCAAGTTATACGATTTGAAGCAGTCCAAAAAAGCGAGACAGGTTCTCAAACACAACGTCCCAAGGCTCAATCAGTTTTTCTAGGAAATGTTTCTACTCGTATGGAGCTTGAGGGTGTGAAACGATGCATCCAGAGTCTTGAAGAATTGGGAATCCTTATAGGTTCAGTCACTAGTGATAGGCATACACAAGTTCGGTCATACTTAGCATCCGAAAAACCAAACATTCAGCACTTCTTTGACGCCTGGCACATGTTGAGAAGCATTAGAGGATCCATATGGGCATAACGAGATAAAGAGTAACACGGAAAATTGGGAAATTTATTGATGCAAAAATATAATACATACAAAGACTAGACTAAAATCACCATATTCAAGGAATAGAATTTGTCTTCACTCAATTGATTATTCTTGTGTCATCCATAGCAGATACCTGAACTACAACAGAAAAGAAAAAAAGCGGCTAAAAGTATAAAAAACTTATCTAATGCCCAAGCGTCATCTGCTAAATCATCCGAGCGGAGTCTAAAAATGCGTAAGAATTATTATTATTATCGTCCACACAGCAGCAATAAAACAAAAGCGAGCATGCCCCTTTAATTACCGCAGTAAATTAACGTTTCACAACCCTAATTTTAGTACTGAAAGGAGTCTTCGACAAAAATACATATAAAAAGAGAAAAGAAAATTGGAATTCTTATAAAAAATTTTAATACATGTTAAAAACCGGTTTGTGCTAATTGGAGCGATTTGTTCAGAACTTCGCGCTGAATAGGATAGGAGAAAAAAATTCTCTCAGAAAGTGCTCTTACCTGGAACTTTCACGGGTCGATTGTATGAAATCGGACAGTTTCGGGTTGTTTTAGTTATTTGACCGTATTTTTTTATAGGGGAGCAATTTTTCGTAGCTGAAACACATTTATCTGGTGCAGAATTCAACGAGCTTTCAAATAAATACAAAGTTACTCGAGTAAGTGGCCGAATAACTTGCAAAAAATTAGAACTTTTCAAAAATTCTTTAAAATAAAAAATTGGTGCGCCTCTAGGTTACCAATTCACATTTCGCCAACGTCTTCTTTTTACCAACGCCGTCTTTTTACCGCTATCTTCTTTTTACCAACAGATTCTTTTTACCAACAACTCTTTCTGCTAATAGATTTTTTTCCCGATACTATTAGTTTATCTATACATGATACGATTCATACAATTTTTTATTAGCTAAAATATAAAAAACTAGTGTGGTTTTATTGCAACAACTTCCCTTGTAAGTATTCCTCTGGAGTCATAGTTCTAGCTAAAACTCTTGGGAAGTGCAATACTTGTTCCTTGATTCTCTCATCGCGTTCTATTGCGTGTGCATGCAGGCTTCTACCTCCCCTATTAGTCAACCAGTCATAATAATCGTTGTCAAAGTCAGAAGAGTAGGAAAGTCGTAGCTTCATCATAAATTCCCACATAGGAGGATGCGTGACACCATTAACAAGTCTTTTTAAACGGCTGTTATTGGCCTCGTTAAAGTTGTTTGATCTTGGGCGACCGTTAAGGACACGGTCATACACATTCCACAGTTGATGTGCAAACATAGGTTCAGTGCCGTGACCACCAATATAAGTGTTGTAAAACCAATTAAAAAGTGGTTGCAGCTCTGGTATATCCACCATATCTGCATAGAAAACATTAAGTAGTGTAAACTAATTGTTTGAGCTTTTGTTAGGCTAAAAATATTCTCAACAAAAAGTAAACAAAATTATTTTTGCAAAATATTCTTTTCCACCGTTAATAAACCAGAAACGATAAGCATAACAAAATGTTTAAAGCAATAAACAACATAAACGGCCGGCCGTTATATTGGGAAAATACGGTATACAGTGAAAATGAACTAAACTCTTAGGCAAAATTATAATAGCGGTAAAAAAAATCTATTAGCAGAAAGAGTTCTTGGTAAAAAGAATCTGTTGGTAAAAAGAAGATAATGGTAAAAAGAGTCACTGGTAAAAAGAAGATAATGGTAAAAAGAGTCACTGGTAAAAAGAAGACGTTGGCGAAATGTGAATTGGTAACTTAGAGGCGCACCAAAAAATTCAGTTCAATCTTTTATGCATCGAAAAATTACTGATAGCACCGTTTATTTTGCAGAACTTGACTTGTAACCAGGGTGACCAACTCAAATTACAAAAAAGGTGTCAAATTTTTTCAAAAGGTGGCATTTAACACAAAAGTTTTCTAAAAAGGTGGCATTTCAAGAAGATCACAATAATAACTAATCGCAAACATTTTTTCATTGACCAAATACATACTTTTCAACACCAACAGCCTTCTTTAACAATTCCTTATTAGAAAAAAACAAATCATACATTTTTGAACAATTTAGATCACTGTAGCATTTGATAGAGACAAGGCAATTCAGCGATTCTACGCTAAGTCGGCCTTTCTCGTCACTCCATACATTGCCGACAATAGAGAAGACTGATTCGCAGAAGACATTCGACGGGAAGACACTTAGCAGAGCGAATACAAGTTTTCTTAAGACCACGATATTTTCAATTTTGAAGAGAGCAATCCATTTTTCGGCGACAACAAGATTTGGAACTCGAAGAGATTTTCGAGACTCCACCAGCTTGTTCCACCAACCTAGCTCCACCAACCTAGTAAAGTGTAAAGCTCATAAACAATGAGGAGGCTGTTTGCGGATGCTGAAACAGACTACTCACTAAGAATATCGGAAACAGAATCCCGGCCTTTTTTTCTTTTTAAATAGTTGAAAAAAGTTTCTGTTGGTGCCATTTTGTAGCTAAGATTTAGGGCTACCAGATAAGCTATTGATAAAGTAGACATTGCTTGAAAAATTGAGGTAAAAAAGAAAGAATCCGCCCAAGCATCCGCACTCGAATTCGAGTTGCCTAAAATTTTATCTGAGCTTTTAAAGCAATATGTACTTAATCAATATTTCGGCTCATTTGGTAGTCCTAAACCTCAACTATACAATGTCAGTAGCTACATAAGCAACTGGAAACTTGGAACTTGGAAACCGCACTAATTTAATAGTTTTGGGAAAAAGTAAAAGAGGCGAGGATTCTGTTTCCGAGATTCTTAGTGAGTAGTCTGTTTCAGCATCCGCAAACAGCCTCCTCATTGTGTATGCGCCTTAAGAATATAACTAGATTTTATTCAATAAATTGATCCAAAGCTTTTGCTTTCACATCCCCGTCTTTCTCTTCTTCTTTTTGTTGAATTAAATGTTGCGTTTATGTGTGCGCACCATCTCCGTTCTTCCTTTCACTTCAAAGCCTGCATTTTCAAATAAAATAAATTCCTTTTCGCTGGTCAGTATTTTCTTCTCTCTCCACCAACAACCACCAGTCAACATTATTCACCTTTAGAGACATACATACAGCTACTACTACTGTTGTCTGTTACTCTTGTATATCTTATTTTCTGCATCTCTTTCCCAGTTGCGCCGTCCAATATCCAATCCAACAAATAAATACAGCCGACCCGATTGCACTCCTTATTGATTCATTTCTTTTTTCCAACGGACCAACCGATTGAGTCATAGAATAGGCTGGTGTGTCTTGCTGGGTCTTCTTTAGTGGCTGGGGACAGCTTGTTACTAAGTGTTGTGTGGTTTCTCCCTCTGTATGTATGTACAGGGTGTCCCAATGTTTTTGGTCACTTTTAACACTCCGGCTCTGGTGCGTAACCTTTATGGCTCCTAGCGCAAAATTTCACGCCCCTCTGAACCATCCAAGTCGAGATTTCGGCAGGAATGACTTTTATGTAGGTGGGCCAAAATCGGGTTTTATCGACTTCTAGCGCTGCCTAAGACTGTAAAAATGATAGAAAACGTGTTTTTAAGATTGGGAAAGACATTTTTGGCACTTTTCCAAAAATCGAAAAAATTGACCGCCCATGTCAGGAATACTGTTTATCTTTCATTTTTCTCTAGTTTTACTCGTCTAAAACGCTTTTTTTCAGCAAAAACATTTATTAACGGTTTATTCATGTATTCATGGTTAACCTGAAACAACAAACGTCATCCCACGTAACAACCCACATGCTGGCTTATATAAAAAGTCATGGGAAAGCACATATGCTCGGATTAATCTCTAGGGTGAGCTGTCCCGTGTAGCTCGGCCCTCGCCCCGAAGGGGTGTCTTTGGATCATAAATCTTTCATTTAATTATCGTAAAGTCTTCAACGATATGTCCTTAGAAAGCCAGTAGTCTGCACTTTCTGTTGAACCTAAGGTCGAGCTAAGCGATCGAATTTTTCGACAAAATATGCCCCTTTAAAGTTGCATGAGCAGAAATCTCGATTTGGATGGTTCAGAGGGGCAGATGACCGGCAGATACCCTCTTTTTCAATTTTTTTCACCGTCGTGTTTAGCGTGAAATTTCGCGCTAGGTGCCATAAAGGTTACGCACCGGAGCCGGAGTGCTAAACTGCCATGAATTTTCTTATAAATCATGTTTAAAAATCTGCTTTCACAGTTCCACTCAGTTTTTCATAATGGCTCCTCCACGACCTAGATGTAAATGTAAATGATTTTTGCATCGTGAAGACACCTTTCATTTACACTTATATTTTAAACTAACCCCTTCACAATATACCAATTCACTTTATTACTATTTGTATGTGTTTCTTTCCAACAAATATTGACTTTTTTCAATATTAATAACTATTGGGTTGTCTAATAATTTATGAGACTTTTTCGATTTGTCGTGCATTTAACCAAAACACTTTATTTGTCAACAAACATTCAACAGTTATTCATCAGGCGGATATTCGCCGTCGTACTCGAAGCCTAATTCCCACTTCTGCGGCCAAATGTCGATGCCTCGCTCATAAAATTCTGATGTCTTTGATGCAATCCAAGCTTTCACGTCATCGGCAACTTCGTTAAATGTTCTGTAAACCTTCCCGCGTTGCCAGTTTCTGAGCGAACGATTCAAATGGTAATCGGTAGGCGCTTCAGTAGGCGAGTAGGGTGGATGTGGCAGCAGTTCCCAGACAAAGTCTTGTATTGCTTGGAGGACGTCAGCGCGGATATAATCCGCAGATATCGAAATGATATAGCAACACGTGACGAATGTGCTCGTGATTGTCGGTGCGCGTCATGAGATCTATCGAAACTTTAATCTATTAAAACAATGAAAAAGTCGATGCTCCATATAAGGGATAAAAACATCTGGATTAGTATCAAAGAAAAAAAGGCAAACGCAAAAAAGAATTACAAATTGAAAAGAAAAAAGTTGAGTGTATAATTTTAAAAAAGTCTCATTAATTGTGAGACAACCCAATAATAATGAATATTTGATAAAAAAATAAAGCAAAGATTTTGTAATGAAATTGAAAAGTTCAAAATTTGCATTTACGCTCACAATCATATCGTAAAGGTATAAGTGTAAATGTAAGTGCAAGTGTTTTTGGGCACCGTGCAGACACCTTATATTTACATTTACACTTAGGTCGTGAAGGAGCGGGTCAGAGTTGCGGGTCACAATTTCAAATGTTTCCAAACACACATTTTTTATTTAAATGCTTAGAGAACTTATACTTTAAAATGACCGCTATAATCTAGCACATATTTTAAAAAATAGAACTCGTTAACTTTATTGAAATTTTGTTTAGAAAACAGCAAAAGCAATTATCGCATCAATGTGAACTGCAAGTCGAGTCACAGGTCACTTTGACCCGGAAATTGCTTTTTTTGATTTCTAAAAAAAAAATCTATGCGGTTAAAAAGTTCTTATTTTTAAAAAATTTGCTAGATTCTAGCGGTCATTTTGAGTATAAGTTCTCCAAACAGTTAAATAAAAAATGTGTGGAATGGAAATGTGAGTGGAGCCTGCCCCACAATTTGTTTGAATATAATGTCAAAAACGCTATTTTTGCTTTGTCGGAGGTCGGTAGTCCGATTTTTAATTTTCATTTTTTATGTCCAACTATCGCGAAAAGTTATTTTTTTCGTGAAAAGAACCTTGAGAATAGATAAAATCGCTTCACAGAATGAAAAAATGACGAAAACTCGCAGACGTGCGGGACCTCAAAGACCTCGACTTCCAACTTCCTACATCCGTTGGAGCCACCCTATAAGAAAAGTTATGGCAGCTTAAAAAGGCGAAAACATTGGGACACCCTGTATTATTTCTTGCCTGGCTGTTCATAACAAAAATATACTTTGTAGATAGATAGCCAATTGTCTTTTTAGTGGATTTTTTGGTGGCAGCAAGTCACGTTGTCTGCCTATTTGTGCCTTTATTTGTTGCTTTTGCTCCTATATTCTTCTTCTGCTCTACATTTGTATCATTTTTGGCGGTTAGCTCTGCTATGGGAATTATCTAATTTTTTTCTTTTTGTCATTCACTTCAGCTTCTTCTTGCGTGGCATGCCGCAAAAAATATTAATTTTTGATGTCAGGGTGCATAGAAGAGTGTTCCTGTTGCTATATAAGTTGCTATATATTTTTAAGAGCTGTTTTTGCTGCTTAATTAATAATTTAAACACATTAGTAGATTTTGTCTTTCAATTTAGAGATTTTTCTCTTGTATTTGGTGAATGCTTCCTTTCTTTTTTCCCATTGTTTTGTTTGAGCAAAAAGTCGGGGAAATAACTGGAAAAAGAACAAAGAAAAAATCGATTTGTTTTTGCACTAATCCTTATTTTTCTTCTCGCGTTTGGAGGCGACAGTCCCCAAGCGAGGGCTGACAGCTTTTCTTGGCGGTCGAGAGAGTTTCCAGTCTTCGCCTTCCGACACGTCCACTGGCAACACTTGAAGCTCATCGATGGGCGTCGCTACTGTTCCCTCTTCTGTGGGTTTCATTGCTGTCAGTTCAGTAGCTTCACCTATTTCAAAGTTGCTCATCTTGACATGCACTTGGTCTGGCTTTTTTGCAGTTACTCCTCGACAGATTATGCCGTTCAGCGATTTTAAGCATCGCCCACAAGTCCAAAACATCTTTTTTGCACACGTTCAACTCCTAAAACAGTCTAACACACTACTATATAAACTCCCCCTTCTGACTAAAGGATCTCTTTTATATATATTATTAAATTATTATTAAATTTGACTCTCCCAAACCTTATATATTTGACTACTATGTTTACCCAATAAACCTATTTTACTTCACACGCATGGACATAACAGTTGACTGTTTTCTAGTCTAGTTCCACTAGCTCTGAGCCACCTTAAAAACCACCTTAAAGAAAAATGTTGCAGAAACATTGAGAGTTAATGATTATAAAAAAATGTTTGAAATGTTCCTGTATGAGCGGAATTGGTCTGAGTTTCGATGATCTGAGAGCCTCTTCAAAGTAGAATTTGCCGAATTGAGATTGCCTGAAAAAATTCGTATTAAATTTAAATGTGTATTAAAAAATATTAACGGGAAAGTGGCCGTCAAATGCTTATTAAGTCAAAAACTTTGATCCATGGTCGTCCAACTAGATCAAATAAATGGCCTTCCTGTATGACATAAGCTTCGAGTTAATGAACTTTTTTTTATCAAATTCGACGTTGAGATTGACCATTCCGAGGAGTTCGAAGGAGTGCCCAGTGAAGCTTCTTCCCTTTTTTGTAGTAGGCTAGAGAGGAAGCTTTCCAATTTGTGTTTAGGTTTGAGCTGTCAGTAGAGTTTCTTCGGCACCAGTATCCATCAGCAGATTGTTGCATCGCATAGAGTTGATGACAAGCGATAGCTTCCATGGAGGCACCTCATCGGATTCGATAGAGAAACAGAAACACCTGTAAAAATATCATTTATATAAACAGCGTTTGAGTTACGATTGGATTTGTCGGAGTTGAATGTTCTGCAAGCTGATGTGATGTGACCCTTCAGATGGCGGTTTCCACGGATAACATTCTTATGGCGACACTGAGAGCGTTCATGATCATTTTCAACACAACTGTC